>ML782067.1:224059-255199 GCA_009831015.1 Picea engelmannii | reverse complement strand
ACTACTCCCTCCGCCCCATTAAAGATCCAAAAATTGACCAGGGCTGAAATGGTTGAATGCCAACTCAAAGGCCTTTGTTATAATTGTGATGACAAATATTTCCCGGGCCACAAGTGTAAGGAACAAAATATTTTTATGGCCATATCTGAGGATATTTTGGAAGAGGATGTTGAAACTCCTCTTGTGCCTGAGTCACATGAAATCACTGACATAACCCCTCCCTCAGACTCTCCCAAAGTGGAATCGATCATTTCCCTCAATGCTCTCATTGGCTTCTCTGCCCCCCAAACCCTAAAGTTAATCGGTTACATCAAGCATTGGAAGGTCATCATTCTGGTTGATAGTGGAAGCACCCATAATTTTATTCATCACAACATTGCCCAAGAAACTCATTGCTACATCCATGCCGTCAACAATTTCCAAATCATGATTGCCAATGGTGGTTCCATGAAATGTGGAGGGCGTTGTGAAAATGTGTGTCTCCAAATCGATGACTACCACCTAAAATACCATATGTTTTCTATCGACATGGACGGTTGTGACATTGTGTTGGGTGCAGACTGGCTAAGGACTTTGGGTCCCATTCTCATGGATTTTAAGGAATTAACAATGCAATTCGACCAGGAAAGCCACCAATATAAGTTCCAAGGTGTCACTGTTGGTTCACCTGAGGTCATTAGTTTCCATCGCATGGAAAATCTGCTCAAAAAAGGTCATTCTGGTGTCATTTCCCAACTCCATGCCATACAAGCAACAAAGACACCCCCGGTGCCGCAAGACCTCCAAGCCCTCCTTTCTAAACATCAAATGGTATTTTCCACTCCCCAAGGACTCCCTCCTTCCCGCGATGTTCATGATCATTCCATTCCCCTTGTACCTGGAAGCCTTCCTCCCAATATCCGTCCATATCACCACCCCTTTTCACAAAAAAATGAAATTGAGAAAACGGTCCAAGAACTCCTTAATGCAGGTGTTATTTTCCCTAGTACGAGCCCTTACTCTTCTCCTGTAGTCATGGTCCTCAAGAAAGAAGGTTCTTGGAGAATGTGTCCTGACTTTCGCGCCCTCAACAAACTGGCCATTAAAGACAAATTTCCCATTCCTGTCATTGATGACCTCCTGGATGAATTGAGTGGTGCTCAATTCTTTACTAAACTTGATCTTCGCTTGGGTTATCACCAGATACGTATGAAAGAGGCAGACATTCCCAAGATGGCCTTTTGAACTCATGAGGGACACTATGAGTTTTTGGTCATGCCCTTTGGCTTGTGTAATGCCCCCTCCACCTTCCAAAGCCTCATGAATCATGTCTTCCATCCCTTTCTCCATCATTTTGTCTTAGTTTTCTTTGATGATATCCTCATTTATAGAAAAACCTGGACATACCATCTTACTCATGTGGATCGAGTTCTCCATCTACTCTCTCAGCACCAACTTTTCCCGAAACAGTCTAAATGTGCTTTTGGTGCCTTAGAAGTAGAATACTTGGGTCATTTGGTTGGCAAGGATGGCGTCAGGGTGGATCCAAAAAAGATTGAAGCTATGCAATACTGGACACACCCAAAGACTCTCAAAAGCTTGCGTGGATTTCTGGGCTTAACAGGGTATTATCGCAAATTTGTTAAGAATTATGGAAAGATTGCAGCACCTCTCACTGCTCTCCTAAAAAATAACTCTTTCACTTGGACTCCAGCTGCTTCTCAATCTTTCCAAACCTTGAAGATGGCCATGTGCACCACTCTAGTTCTGGCCCTTCCTGATTTCACAAAGACCTTTGTGTTGGAATGTGATGCCTCAGGGAAAGGAATCGGTGTTGTCCTTATGCAAGACGGTCGACCTTTGGCCTTCACCATCAAGCAACTATCTGAAAGGAATCTGGGCAAACCCATCTATGAAAGGAAATGTTGGCTATTTTGCATGTCGTTGATCTGTGGTGCCCTTATCTCTTGGGGAAACGTTTCCAAATTAAGGCAGACCATCAAAGCCTCGAGTACTTTCTGGAACAACACATTTCATCCCCGAAGCAACAAAAATGGGTGACTAAACTCTTTGGATATGATTATGCGATCATTTATAAGAAAGGAAAAGACAATGTGGTGGCGGATGCACTGTCCTGAAAATATGAAGAAGAAGGATCCCTTTTTTCTCTTTCCTTCATTGTACCATATTGGCTCCAAGTTGTTCGCCAAGAATGGCCACAAGATCCCAAAAGTTCGCATTTGATCCAACAATTGTAGACCAATGCTCCAGCTCCCCCAGGGTACTCTTGGCTCCAGGATGAGCTTCGATACAAAGGCCGTTTTTATTTAAGTAAACAATCAAAGCTTAAATCCACGGTACTTTCTGAGCTTCATGCTACACCCACAGCGAGGCACTCCAAATTCACCAAAACCTATGACAGGGTCAAATGTTCTTTTTTCTGGGATGGTATGAAATAGGACATCCGTAATTTTGTCACTGAATGTGATGTGTGTCAATGCAACAAGGGAGAAATAGTCAAATCTCCAGACACACTACAACCGCTTCCGATTCTACCTGCTATTTGGAAGGATATCTCTATGGACTTTATTACCGGCTTGCCCAAATCGGGAAATAAATCAGTCATAATGGTGGTTGTGGATCGCCTTTCCAAGTATGCTCATTTATGCGCTCTTCAACACCCATTTATTGCATCCACGGTGGCTCAAATTTTCATGGACCAGATCTTCAAGATTTATGGCATGCCATACTCTATTGTTTCTGATCATGACCCAACTTTCACAAGCAATTTTTGGCAAGAACTGTTCAAGCTACAGGGCACCCAATTGCATCTCAACACAACTTATCATCCTCAGATTGATGGTCAAACAGAAGTTGTCAACAAGTGTTTGGAAACATATCTGAGGTGTTTTGCCTCTGAAAAGAAAAATCAGTGGGCTCAATGGTTACCCTTAGCTGAATGGTGGTACAACACTTCCTACCATACAACTACACGCATGAATCCTTTTGAAGCGGTATATGGAGAAAAGCCACCTTCAGTTCTCTCATACTTACCTAGTACCTCGAAGGTCCAGGAAATTGACCAAACACTTACAGGTCGAGAGGATATTCTTCGTACCCTCAAAGAGAACTTGGTCATGGCACAGAATCGCATGAAGCAACAAGCAGATCAAGGTCGATTTGAACATCAATGTGCAGAAGGGGATCAGGTGTTTCTATGATTGCAACCATACAATCAAACTTCCCTCAAGGCCGAGCATTGTCAGAACCTAGCGCCCAAATTTTATGGTCCTTATACAGTTCTCAAGTGTGTGGGACAAGTCGCCTATCAGTTAGCTCTGCCCAGTCATTCGAAGCTACATCATGTTTTTCATGTTTCATGCTTAAAGAAGGTGATGGGAACTAGGTGCCAAATTCAAACCAACCTTCCCGAGTTAGCTGAAGAAGGATCCATTTGGCTACAACCAGAAGTAGTTTTGGACCAGCGTGAGCGTCGCCTATGTCAGAGAACCATCAAGGAAGTGCTAGTCTAGTGGAAAGATACAACTCCAACAGATGCCACTTGGGAATCAACTACCATTCTGCAATAGTTTCCACATCTCAAGCCTTGAGGACAAGGCTGTTTTTAAGGGGGAGGACATGTTAGGGTCCTAACCCACACATAGGTAGAGCAATATATTCGAATGTAATAAAGGTCAATATTAATAAGGCCTTTCAATAAAATAGAAAAAGGCGGATGTAAGAAGACCTAATAGAAGCTTCCGCTTCTAGAAGGATCTTCCTCTAGATGCTTCTCTTGATAGACATATTTAGTATAAATAAGGGTTGAGGGTATGAAAACCCTAGCTTGGAGATTATTGTAACAGAGCGTTGCTCGACTGGAGGTTGACCCCTCGAAGAGGCCCGTGAACAATTCTTTCTGAATCAAAGTGTTATTTCTGTTGTTGTTCTTATATCATTTCTGTTTTATTATGGAGATTATGTTGGTTATATTACTGTTATTCTACCATTTCTAGCATTTTATTTCTGTTCTGGATACTTTTTATATCTGGTATATTACAATGAGGATGTAGTATGCAGGTTATTCCCCTACACTTTTGAGGGGAATGATTCAACCTGGTATTTTGTGCAACAACCTCAAACCATCATCTCTTGGGACAAGTTTGAAACCTGCTTTCTAGAGAATTTTGGAGATAATAAATCTCCAAAAGTTCTGGGAATGGAAATTTCTAGTATGAAAATGAACCTTGAAGAAAAATTTAAGGATTTCAACAAGAGATTCCTTACGTTAAAAAAAATAAATCCATGTAGATTCAATGCCTACAAAAAACTTGATTGTTACATACTATACTAAGGCCCTGCATAACAATATAGCCATATGGGTTAAAAGGTCTAAAAATAACACATTACTAGAAGCCTTTGAGGAGGCAGTCCTTATCGAGAAGGACATTCTGAGTTTAAAGGATAGTTTAAATAGTGAGGCTGAAACAATTTCATCTTCTAAAAGGAAAATAGAAATTCTCACCAGACCTCCTCAAACTAAAAACCCACAAGATACATTAGACTTGGAAAGTTTGCAGAAAGCTTTCTAGAAATTGTCCAATCAGGTCGTAGACTTGAAAATATCCACTGAGGAGGCATCTACAAGTAAAGGAGGTTTTAGACCACCTTTCAGGAAACATTTTCCTACAAATCGGCCAAACTCGACCACAGAAGGTCTAAACTTTGAGGGATTACAATACGCTTCGCAAACAATATTGGAAGCACATGATAACACTGTTTATGTACCTCCCAAAAATCAAGATGACATGGGTGAAGAGGAAACACCTAATGAGGAGGACTTGTGTCCTCCCATTTTTGGGCATTTGTCGGACAATATCTTTCAAGCAAATTTTGAAACTGTCCATCCTTATAACACTTGAAGTAAATCACAAAACAAACTTCCACCCGAAACAAGTAGGAATGTGGTTTCCAAACAACCAAAACAAACTGAAACTAGACAAAACCCTGTTGCCCCAGTTTTAGAATATGATTTGGTTGAAGATATTAAAAAACTAAGGGCAAATATATCAGTTTTTGAATTACTTAAATTCCCCCTTATCCTACAGAAAATGCTCCAAAGTATAGTTGAGAATAATAAAAAGAATGACTCTATCAACAAGAAATCAACAGAAAATGACCTAAATAAAACAAAAGATGTCCCAAGTAAAAAATCATCTGAAAATCAGGATAAAAGGGACATATCAGAGAAAACTGTAGGAAATTTAGATAAGACTATTTCAGGTACAACCATAAAAAATCAACAGAATTATGTTGTCTCATCACGAAAAAATGTACCTCTGTTTTTGCTAACTTTCAAAATTTTCAACAGAAATGTACATAAATGCATGGTTGATTCTGGTGCCTCATCAAATGTAATACCTCCATCTGTGTGTCAGAAAATTAATGTTGAAGTAAAACATTCTGATTTAAATATCATTCAGTTAGATCAAACTAATTTCAAGGTCATTGGTGAACTTAAAAATGTGTTGATAAGGTTGTCATCTAACTCAAAGGTCCACCAAGTAATTGATATTATTGTTGTTGACATTCCAAAAGTTTATGGTTTATTTTTAAGTAGAGATTGGTTAGAGAAGTTACATGGTTATTTTGCTACAAATGGTCTCATCTATGGCTTCTAGAGAATGGAAAGCCTAACAAAATCAGAATAAACAGAGAACGTTACCTCAAGTACACTGTTACAGATTTAAACGATCCTAATGAGCCTTCTACTACTGTTGTAAATACAATTGAGGCACAGGGAATGGACACTTTTTTTGGAAATTTCATGACTGAAATATCCTCTATCATTGACCCAGAACAACAATCTGAAATATCGCCCTATACTCAGATGACAACTCTGAAAGGTAAACCGAACATTGTTGATGTCGAAGAAATCTGGTCATTATACTTTGATGGATCTAAATCCTGAGAAGGGGCAGGCGTTGGTTGCGTATTGATCGATCCCAAAGGTAATACAACATTTATTGCTTGTCGATTGGAATTTGAATGTACTAATAATACAACGGAATATGAAGCACTTCTGCGGGGACTAAAGAAGGCATTGGATCTTGACGTGCAAAACTTGGTAGTAGTGACTCTGAAATCATAGTCAAGCATGTATGAAATGTGATACATTGCTTATCACCTCATTTGAAAAACTACCAAACCAAAATATGGAGTTTAATACACAAATTTCTTGCTTTTAATATAAATTCCATTTCTAGGTCAAGTAATTCGGAAGCTGATTTATTAGCTAATGTTGCCTCTAAATTATTGCCTGCTGAGGTTTTTTCTCCTAACACATTCTCTGTTGAATTGTTATTTAGGCCATATATTCCCAACAACATCACAAATTGGCGAGTGTTTGATAACGATCATCAGATCATCAATTTTCTACATATGGAAGACACCTTCCAAGATGCAGTAATCGATGAAAGCACCCACAATGAAAACCTTCGAGATTTCACGGTAATTTATGACCCTCGTTCTGCAGAAATATCATCTGAGCTGGTAAACTCTATCCCCAAATCTGTTGTTAGATTAGATAAATTTTATGGTTTACAAGACAATTTTAGAGGGGTAGTCAATTGCAAAATGAACAGTTCCTCATTACTATATGAAACAGTTAATTTAGGAACGCAAGATAATCCTCAAAATATCAATATGGGAAAAGGGTGTTCTGAACAAGAGAAATCTGCATTCATAAAATTGTTCAAAGAATTCAAATATGTGTTTGCTTGGACATATGACGATCTAAAAACCTTTGATCCAAACATAATACAACATGTAATTCCCATGAAACCCCAAACCCATCCTTTTCAACAAAAATTGAGAAAGATGCATCCTAAATTAGAACCCGCCGTAAAAAAGGAACTAAATAAATTACTCACCGCCAAGATCATTTTTCCTATCCGGCATACTCAGTGGGTATCCAATTTAGTCCCATTAAGGAAGAAAAATGGGGAAATTCGACTTTGTGTCGACTTTCACAATTTGAACTGGGCCTTTGATAAAGACAATTATTTTGTTCCCCCAATGGAACAAATTTTGCAAGGTTATGAGAGGCTATCCTTATTAGATGGTTTCTCAGGGTATAACAAGGTCCTTATGTCTCCATCAGATCAACTTAAAACCACTTTTTACACCCTATGAGGCACTTACGCCTATAGAAAAATGCCTTTCAGACTGATTAATGTTGAGGCCACCTTCCAGAGGGAAATGGATATAAATTTTCATGGCCTTATCAATCAGTCAGTTGTTGTCTACCTGGATGATGTCACTATCTTTTCAAACAACAAGAAAGATCACTTGTCTCATCTTAGGGCCGTGTTAGAAAGATGTCACAAATTCAGTATTTCACTAAATCCTAAGAAACCAGTCTTTGCAATAGAACAAGGAAAAATACTTGGATTTATAGTCTCTAAAGATGGAATGATAAGTGACCATGAACGAACCCAAGCCATTGCCAGCCTCCCCCCACCTTCTTCTAAAAAGGCAATGCAATCCTTTTTGGGTAAAATTAACTTTGTGAGAAGATTTGTTCCAAGTTTTTCTGAGATGGTTAGACCTCTACAAAACCTGATCAAAAAGGATGTTCTGTACAAATGGGGATCACAAGAGAATCAAGATTTTAATTCCATTAGAAAAGATATAATCGAAGCACCCTCCTTGATGAGTCCTGATTTCTCTCAGGATTTCACATTTTATACTTTTGTGTCCGACAGATCTTATGTTGTTGTGCTCACACAAAAAAATGTTGAAAACAACAAAATACCTATTTCATTTATGAGCTCAGCCTTTAAAGGAGTAGAATTAAATTACCCCGCAATAGATCAACAAGCATACGCTATTTTCAAAGCAGTTAAACATTTCAGGTCTTACCTTTTGAAATCCAGGATAAAATTTCATTGTTCCTTACCCCGTTGTAAGAAATTTGTTAGTGAAAAAGGAGTTGGGGGAGAAAAGGGAAAATTGGATGACATCCCTGCAGGAGTATGACCTCTATATAGTACCTGCACAAATTGTTAGAGGTCAATGCCTTTGTAAATTGGTATCTGATTCAGTCGAAAAATCAGAAAATCAAATAAGTACATCAACTGCAAATTTGTATAACAAAACACAAATCTGTTGTACACAAACCATGTCTAATTCGTGGTATGATGATATCATATTTTATTTGCTGCATGGAATTTCTCCTCATAACCTTGATCCAAAAAATAGAAGAGCATTAAGGCTTAGATCTACATATTTTCAATTAATTAATGATATATTATTTCGAAAAAAAATTGACGGTGTTTTTTTGCGTTGCCTAGAAAAAGAAGAATCCGAAAATGTGTTAGCTGAATTACATTCCAGCAATGTCGGGGGTCACTTTGGTGGAGATACAACCGTCCACAAGGTACTTAGGGCTGGCTACTATTGGCCCACCCTATTTAAAGATGCTCACACTTTGGCCTGCAAATGTATAGTTTGTCAAAAGGCTGTCGGACGAGTCAAGAAGGTTGCTTTCTCTTTATAGCTTGTTATAATAGACACACCATTTCAGTAGTGGGGCCTAGATATTATAGGACCAATTAATCCACCTTCCTCACAGCAACACAAGTTATTCTTACGACAACATATTATTTTACGAGGTGGTCTGAGGCTTTACCTTTAAAGATAGTCAACACGAGCCAGGTAGTTTCGTTTCTAAACTCTCATATTATCACTCGTTTCAAAATACCTGAGTGTTTAGTTTTTTACAATGCTTCTTATTTTTCTTCCCTGGATATAAATGTATTTGCTTTAGAAAAAGGAATTAAGATAAAATACTTTGCCAGCTATTACCCCCAAGGAAATGGTTTGGCCGAGTCAACGAATAAAAATTTGATCAAAATAATTAAAATAATAGTGTCGGAAAATCACAAAAATTGGCACAATGTGTTGTACAAGGCACTTTGGGCTGGTATAGTCACTCTGAAATATTCCATCGGTAATTCTCCGTTCTTCCTCTTTTACGGAAGAGAAGCCATCCTTCCTCCACACGTCTTTCTCCCTTCTTTGCAATTATCACAGAAAGTTCAGGAAGAAGAATGCCCCCCTTTAGAGAATCAAATAAACGCCTTACTAAAATTGGAAGAAGTAAGGACACAAGAAAAACATAAATTAGATCAGCATCAACAAATTGTTAAAAGTTGGTTTGATACAAGTTCGTCCTCAGATAGAAATTTTAATGTAGGGGATTTGGTCCTCAAATGGGATAAAGTGCAGGAGAATAAAGGAGAACATACCAAGTTTCAAAACCTGTGGCTGAGGCCTTTTGTCATTTCTAAAAAATTGGGTCCTAGTTCTTTTCGTTTGCACAACTTAGAGGGACAACCAGACACTTTTCCAGTGAATGGCCGGTCTCTCAAGAAATACTTCACTTGAGAAAATTAGATTTTTCTCCCTGTAAATATCTTTAGTTTACGTTTTTCTTTTATTTCTTTAATGATTATTTCTGAATCATCACTCATTATTGAAGGGAATGGGATCTTTCACTAACATTATTTGAAACATTTCAATGCATATTAAGTTCTAAAATCAGATTAGTTATGATAAGTCTTTGCCAAATCATTGTTCCCGGTTTTTTGTTGAAATCTTAGGGAAATACGACTATCTTTAAAAATTCTTACGTCATCCCAGTTCTAATCAGATCAACTCAAAGCGCTTCCCTAAGATTTCAAATCGTCCAAATCGTGATGAAAATTATCAGTTCTCAAAGAATGAAAAAACAATATTAATGATCAATCCTATGATTGCTTGGTTGTGAAATTTTCAGTATCACCCCGCTCTCTCGTTATCACGAAGTTTTTGAAAATTTTATAAACAATCATAGAGACTTGGAAGCACTTTAATGTGTGGGAATTGTGTGTAAACCCACCAGGATACTAAAAAGTTCTGTTGGCAGTGGGTAAATGCACACATGATACCAAGACAACTTCACTAGGGCACTGAACAAGCCTGCTGGCAGTGAAGCAATGTCGGGTTCAAGATTCTTCAGGTATGTTTTGAATTGATCAGATATCTAGATATCATTATCATAAATGGATGACTTTCAGATGGGATCGAAGTACTAGAGAGAGTTAAATGACATCCCTACCGAGGCACTAAACAGGCCTACTGGCAGCAGTGGCCCTATCAATGGTATTGGAGTTACTTGTATAAATATCATAACCCTTTTGATCGAAACAAAATTTTGGATTACAATCTTTTGGCAGAACTTTCTTTGATGGTATGACTCCGTTATTTTCTGAGTTAATGTCAAAATGCTTGATCTGTCTTTTAATTTTTTTTAGTAACTATCTGAGTTATCTTTTCCCTGATATAAAATTCTGATGATGCAGAGATAACTTCTTCGCCCAGCGTGTCGCCATTGCTGGCAGCCAAATATTTATGTCGATTTTATCAATGTTTAAAACATAGTTTTAATGGAATAAAATTCTCGATGGCTGCCTCTTTGTGTCTACGAAGATTTCAATTATGATTTTGTTTTGAAAAATTCGTTTGATTGGCTGTGTGTTTTGAGTTCATTTCTTTTGTCAAGTTTCTCGTTTATTTTTGTTTCAATTTCATGATTACTTAAGCATGAAATTGAAACAAACTTGGTTTGAACACATCATACAAATTTTAAAGTTCTTTATATGAAATTGGACAAGTACCTAAGAGCACCTAATGATCTCGAGGACCATAGAGAGTATTGAGCTTATTGATTTTTCAATGGTGTCTTTAGAATTAGCATACAAGTTGATCATCTTCGGGGTGTGCCTTAGTTGTTTAATACTTTTGGATTGTTAATTATAACCTACCACCTCCATGATTGCTCATAAAACTAAAACTTTGATATAACTTGATGTTAGATAGTTGGCTTAGGTTGATGGATAGTTGGTATGGATTTTTGGTTGTCATTGATGTCAATCATTGGAGAGTGATATTGTAGATTGATGTCAACCCTTAGTGATTGATCTCAACCCTTGGAGAAAGTCCGGTAGTGAATTTTGGTAGCACAAAGGTTTGGGTAATGGACCCAAGGTTGTTTCATGTATAATGGTATGAGTTTTAATATATTTTAAGGTAAGACTATTCTATATGGATATTACATTTCATTCCATTTCTGGTGGTATGTGGAACGTCACATAACTCCTCATGGTTAGAGAATTATGGCCATGTGAAGTTGGAGAACCCAGGTTTGGGTAATGGACCCAAGTTTGTTTGATGGATACCGGTATGAGTTTTGATATATTTGTAGGTAATACTATTCTATATGGATATTACATGTCATGCCATTTCCAGTGGTATGTGGAACGTCACATAACTCCTCATGCTTAGAGAGTTATGGCCATGTGAAGTTGGAGAACCCTCATGAGTCATCTAGAAGCCCCAAAAGGTCAAAGTAGTCAAAGTGGTTTAAGAGATTTTTAGAAGGTAAATAATAAGGTGAAGTGATGAGTGTACTATAATTCAAAGTGAATACAAAATAAATTATTTAAATAATAAAGTTAATGGAGAAATTACTAATTTGACAAGTGGTTAGAAGTGGGTTAGCCCTAAAATAAGGAAAGTGGTTTAAGATGGTTAGAAGGTAAACCTTCGAGGTAAAGTGAAGTGATGAGTGTAATATAAGTCAAAGTGGATACAAAATAAATTATTTCAATAATAAATTTAATGGATAAATTACTAATTGGACAAGTGGTTAGAAGTTGGTTAACCCTAAAATAAGGAAAGTGGGTTAAGATGGTTAAAAGGTAACCCCTTGAGGAAGCTACATAAAAATATAAATAAGAGGCAAGGCTCTCTCATTTCATATCACACTTGAGCATATTGAATATCTATAGGTGAATGAGGTAACCAAAGGATATCTAAGCTGAATTTTAGAGAGAAGGTGAAGTAAAGAAGGATGAAATTCAAGGGAGGATAAATTATTTTGATGATGCTTTCTAAGGTATGTTATTTACAGGTCATCTCACCATTTTCGCAATAACTTTTTTTCTAGAATGATTCAGACCGTGAAATTGACAGGCCATTGAGAAAACATATCTAAGTATTTTTGGTACGAATTTTAGCTTATGGGTCGTTGTAGTTTTTGAGTTACACTCCGTGAAAGTAGGGTTTGTGGCTAGTCCTGAAACTAGTCTAAAACAAGTGTTTCGGGTAAAAACGTCATAACTCCTTCATAACAGATCCAAATTACATAAGACCAAAAGTATTGGTTCGAGTACATTCTATATTATTCTATGTAAAATTTTTAGATCCATTCAAAAAATATTTCGTGCAGTGCACACTCTACAAGTTCGTTCTCTAGAATAAGCCAGAATTCAACAAGGTATGTCATTTTTGATATAACCCCTTTTCTGAGAGGTTCCAAGTAGTGATACCTGGAGAAATTACATAAAACACACTGAAGAACATTGTGTACTATTGTCAAATATTTATTCCTTACAGGTACATAGTTATGATTATTTCAAGTCAGGGTTGTTGACTAATCCAAAACTAGTCATGTGAGACTAAAGAAAAGTTTGATGAAAATGCTAGTTTCTTGTTGTTAAAGTTAAGGAAGGTTTGAAGGTATGTGATCATATACACCAGGTCTATTACAGAGTTACAAATCAGATTTGGATGATGGAATTGATGAGGACTTTTGGTTGAGGTACATGTTGGTTACATGGTTGAGACAAGTAGTTGATGAGTTGGCACATACATGAGGTGTATAGTTGATGATGTTGGTACATATTGATGAGTCATAGTTGATGAGTAGTTGATACATGATTGATACATACTTGGTACATGGTTGGAGGCATTTTTTAGTAGTATTGTTGACATATGGTTTATGGATGATGTAACATACTTGTATTGGTATATTATTAGAGGCACATATTGATCTTCGTGATGATTATGAGTTGTTGTGTTATGCTTGGTTGATGCACATATTTGAGAGTTGTCTTGGTGATTAATCTTGGTGAGTAGATCTGATTTGGTTGATAAGATTGATGAGACAGGTTGTTGTGATAGGTTGTTTGGACAGGTTGTTGTGACATGTTATTTGTACAGGTTTGGTGCATGGTTGATGCACTTGTTCATGGTACAAGTTGAGGTATAGGTTGGTGCATGGTTGATGCACCTGTTTATGGTGCTTGTTGATTACATGTTGTTTGGTACAGGTTGGTGCATGGTTGATGCACTTATTTATGGTACAGGTTGATAACAAGTAAGGTACAGGTTGATGCATGGTTCAGGTTATTGGTACAAGTTGTTTGGTGGAGGTTGATTGGTACATGTTTACACCAATATATATTAAAGTGATAGTGTGACAGTGGTTTCATCATTCTACTTATACGTCAGGGTGGTTGTACGGGGCAAGGAAAAGTGGTTGTATCCACCTTTTGGTTGTAGCTGAAGATCATAGGGGGCTGTAGCCTCCTTTTGGTTGTAGCCAGAGAATTGGGAACTTGGAGATTCCCTTAGGTTGTAGCCTGAGAAACTAGAGGGTTGGAGCCTCCTTCCAGTTGCAGCTGGAAAACAAAGGAATTTGGTGCTTCCAATGAATCTAATTCTTTAAGACATATAAGAAAAAATATTCCGTGGTTTCCTCCCGCTTTGGGTTTCCACATAAAAACACTGGTGTACTATGTATGTGTATGATTGTTCATTTGTTAATTGTTTATTTACTCTGGAAATATTGGATGATAATGCTACATTGATATAACACTTGAATTATATGGTTAAAAATGATTATATTTCTCTATTATTAATTCACCCCCCCTCAGTAATCCAACAATTGGTATCAGAGTCGGTTCCTTCAGGAAACAGTTTAACCACTGGAAGGAGATCATGGATTATTCTAAGAATGGAGTACCAATGTTTAATGGTCAGAATGGTTTAAAGTATGAGATGTGGAGCATAAGGACGAAAGTATTTTTACAGGCACAGGGACATTATATGTGGCTATCATTTGTTACATGATATGATAGTTCAAAAAGGGAAAAGACTGCAACCAAGAAGGAATTGAAGAAGAATAACAAAACAACAATGGATTTCATCTGGGAAGGATTACCTAATCCGGTAAGAGAAAAGGTTGGTAAATGTTCATCAACAAAAGCACTTTGGGATAAGTTACATGACATATATTCTTCACCCATCGTAGATTCAGAAAATGTCAAAGAAGATGCAGATACAAATCAAGAAAAATTATGTTCACCATGTCAAACATATTCAGAATATGAAGAGTACATAATCACCAGAGGTATGTTGTTTTGCTTTAATTATGAAAAATGTGGACATATTGAAATAGAATGTCGTGAAGGAAATGATACAAAAAAACAAATTGAAAAAGAAGACAATTATGAGGCAAAATTGATTAGTGCTTTAGATGAACTTAGAGAAGAAAACAATCCACTCAAGAAAGAATTGATGAAACAAAAGGAAAGTGTTCACATTTTTGAAGAATCCCAATAGGTCATCAAGAACTTAAGAACTCAGCTAGAAGAAGCCAAAAAGATCGAAAACAATCTTGAATATCAAAATAAGTGTTTGGAAGCCAACATAGCAGCACAGAAGGAAGAAGCAGAAATGAGAGAATATATTGACAGATCATCTTAAGGAAAGTACTAACGATCTAAACCAACTTGAGTCAGAGTTTGGTCAAGAAGAGAAATTACTTGAAGAAGAAATAATCACATTAAAAATTCAGCTTGAAGAAGCGAAGAGAACAGAAGAAGTCATGAAGTCTCAGATATTAAAGAAATAAGAAGAGGTTGAGAAACTTGAAGAAGAAGTTGTCACATTGAGAAGTAAAATCGTCAATCTCAAAAAGAACGTTGAAGAGACATAAACATCCACATCAGTTATAGAGAATGAAGAGAAGCACTCTAGGTTTATAGAAAAGAATAATGAATAAAATAGAAAGAGTTATGCAGAAGTACTCAAAGGAAGAAATCATGGTCAACCAGAATCTAAGAAAACTATTGAAGATACATCTTCAGGAAGACCATCTGTGTTCAAGCCACAAAGTAGCTTCAATCATGAACATGATCAGTGAAGGTAGAAATTCAGAAGGAATACACCACAAAGAAGATCATTCACTCACAAGTATGCAAATTTATTTTATGGTCATTGTTTTTATTGTACTAATTTTGGACATAAGGTTGCAGGCTGAAAGGATTATAAAATAAATGTTCAAGCAAGAAGTGACAATGTGGCCACACGTAACATTTAGTGTTACAAATGTCATAACTATGGACACATAGCTATTGATTGTAGAAGCATGATCAATACTTCCATGGAAGAGAACATTGATATCATATATAAGAAAGTATGGATAAGAAAACATGAAGAACAGGTGAACAAAGACCAGGTACCAGAGATCGCAATATTGGCAATAAAACGAGATGAAGAAAATTCTACAAAGAAAAAGAAAGATGTCAGATACATAAAGGTTTGGAAAATAACTGAAAGAAAGGAATGATAGGTAAATAAGGAACAGGTTCAAGGGATTGTACTTTCAGGAATTCTAGTGAAAGATGAATCCACAGACATAAAGAAAGAAGTCAGAGCTCAAAGAGATAATGAATATACCAATGAAGATGATGATGAATCTACCAATAAAGATGATGATGAATACACATCAGAGAAGGAATTGTTTTGAGCCATCCGACTTAGAGACTCCCAAGTAATATGAATATTAGACAGGGGGAGTCTATGTGATAGTTGTGATAGACGAAAGAACCATCCTTCAAGCAACTTGCAGAGTTTGAGAGGATAGATTTAGAGAAGTCAGTTAGCAGAAGTACAGTTTGATAGATTAATCAAGACTTCATGATAGTATAGTGATAAATGGGTCAACATTATGGACTGTTGCGCAAGTAGAGTCTTGGACAGTATGGACAGAGATGGATTCGTAAGAACACTTAGCATGTTTGGACATATATATGATAATGGACGAGAGCATGGATTCATATATTGGTTCAGAGAGTGGTTCAAAGATAAAGGAACATTATCATAATGGATGATAATTACATAGGAAATGGCTCGAATAATGCTAATGGATTCCAAATTGACAGATAATTTTTGGACACATGTAGTTCATACATCAGTTCACATTCAAAACAGAGTAATGCTTAGAAACAACAATGACAAAACTCCCTACAAAATATGGAAAGGAAGCGTAGACAACAACCTCTACATCAAAGTAACTCAAGGTAATATTTTATTAATTGAAATTTATGTTGATGATATCGTTTTGGAAGTCCTAATGACAGGTTAAGCCAGAAATTTGCAAAGGATATGCAGAATGAATTTGAAATGTCATTATTGGGAAACTATCCTTCTTTTTGGGTCTTCAGATATGTCAAAGAAACTAAATTATTTTTATTTCTCAAACTAAGTATATCAAAGAAATGCTAAAGAGGTTCAGAATGGAAGATTGCAAACCAGTTACCACTCTTATGCAAACCAGTTGCAAGTTGAGAAAATATGATGATTCAAAGTCTACAGACCAGAGGAAATACAGGTCAATGATTGGTAACTTACTATATGTGACAACATCTAGACCAGATGTAATGCAGACAGTTGGACATGTGGCACGATTTCAAGCAGCACCAAAGGAACCACATGTATTAGTAGTGAAGAGGATTTTCAGATATCTCAAAGGAACAAAAGAGTTTGGATTATGGTATCCAAAAGGAAAGGATCTATCACTTATTGCCTACATAGATGCAGATTGGGAAGGTTGCATTGATGACCGACAAAGCACCAGTGGAACAACGTTCTACTTGGGTGAGTGTTTAGTATCTTGGCTAAGCAAGAAACAATCATCAAAATCCTTATCTACAGCCGAGGCAACGTATATTGCAGCAACAACATGTTGTACACAGGTTCTATGGTTGAAACAAACTTTGACAGATATACAGGTTGAGTATGATGAGCCCATTCCAATCTATTGTGATAATACAAATGCCATCAGTATCTCAAAGAACCCGATGATGCACTCCAAGACGAAGCACATTCCAATCAAGTATCACTTTCTACGGGAATAGGTTGTAGAGAAGAACATCATAGTTGAATACGTGGAAACAAAAGAAAAAGTGACATACATCTTTACAAAACTGCTTCCACAGGAATCCCTTGAGTATCTTCGCCAGAAAATAGGAGTGATTTCTAATCCAAAATGAATGATTTTGAGTGTTTATCTTATATGTCTTAGATGTACACGAGGAAGCACCATAAATAGGATAAAGGGGGAGAGATTTATTAGATGCAAAGGTAAATGCTTGGAGAGAGAGAATAGAGTCATGTTTCCAAAGGGAGCGATTGTCACAAGGGAAGAATGAAAGATATGACATCAGAGTGATACCCTTTTTCAAAGGGGGGATATATTATTCATATGAAGGGAGAGAGAGTAAGTAGAGGCTTATAAACACAAAGAAAAATCAAAGGCATGTAGACAAGGGGAGCAACCCCAAGGAGAGTTCAGTCAGGGGGAGCAACCCCAAAGGGAGATACCCTTTTCCATTGATGTCAAAGGGGGAGAGATAGAAACATTGATGAGGAGTATAAGCATGAATGTTATCATGACTAAGTGTTGCCATCAATGCCAAAGGGGGAGATTGTCAAAAAGTTGGTTTAGGTTGATGGATAGTTGGTATGGATTGTTTGTTGTCATTGATCTCAACCATTGGAGAGTGATATTGTAGATTTATTTTAACCCTTAGTGATTGATGTCAACACTTGGAGAAAGTCTGGTAGTGAATTCCGGTAGCACAAAGGTTTGGGTAATGGACCCAATGTTGTTTCATGTATAATGGTATGAGTTTTAATATATTTGAATTTAATACTATTCTATATGGATAGTACATGTCATTCCATTTCCAGTGGTATGTGGAACATCACATAACTCCTCACGGTTAGAGAGTTGAGGAGTTATGACCATGTGAAGTTGGAGAACCCAGGTTTGGGTAATGGACCCAAGTTTGTTTGATGGATAACAGTATGAGTTTTGATATATTTTCAAGTAATAATATTCTATATGGATAGTACATGTCATTCCATTTCCAGTGGTATGTGGAACGTCACATAACTCCTCACAGTTAGAGAGCTATGGCCATGTGAAGTTGGAGAACCCTCATGAGTCATCTAGAAGCCCCAAAAGGTCAAAGTAGTCAAAGTGGTTTAAGAGATTTCTAGAAGGTAAATAATAAAGTTAAGTGATGAGTGAACTATAATTCAAAGTGAATACAAAATAAATTATTTAAATAATAAATTTAATGGATAAATTACTAATTTGACAAGTGGTTAGAAGTGGGTTAGCCATAAAATAAGGAAAGTGGTTTAAGATGGTTAGAAGGTAACCCCTTGAGGTAAAGTGAAGTGATGAGTGTACTATAAGTCAAAGTGGATACAAAATAAATTATTTAAATAATAAAGTTAATGGATAAATTACTAATTGGACAAGTGGTTAGAAGTTGGTTAACCCTAAAATACGGAAAGTGGGTTAAGATGGTTGAAATGTAATGCCTTGAGGAAGCTACATGAAAATATAAATAAGAGGTAAGGCTCTCTCATTTCATATCACACTTGAGAATATTGAATATCTACAGGTGACTGAGGTAACCAAACGATATCTAAGCCAGATTTTAGAGAGAAGGTGAAGTAAATAAGGCCAAAATTCAAGGGAGGATAAATTCTTTTGATGATGCTTTCTAAGGTATGTTATTTATAGGTCATCTCACCATTTTCGCAATAACTTTTTCTCTAGAATGATTCAAACCATGAAATTGATAAGACATTGAGAAAGCATATCCAAGTAGCTGTGGTACAAATTTCAGCTTGTGGGTCATTGTAGTTTTGGAGTTACACTCTGTGGAAAATAGGGTTTATGGCTAGTCCTGAAACTAGTCGAAAACAAGTGTTTCGGGTAAAAACGTCATAAATTCTTCATAACAAATCCAAATTATGTAAGACAAAAAGTGTTGGTTCGAGTACAGTCTATATTATTCTATGTAACATTTTCAAATCCATACAATAAATATTCCGTGCATGCCACACTCTACAAGTTCGCTCTCTAGAATAAGCCATAATTCAACAAGGTATGCCATTTTTTCTATAACCCCTTTTCTGAGAGGTTTGAAGTAGTGACACCTAGAGAAATTGCATAAAACACACTAAAGAACATTGTGTACTATTTTCAGATATTTATTCATTATAGGTACATAGTTATGATTATTTCAAGTTAGGGTTCTTGACTAATCCAAAACTGGTCATGTGAGACTAAAGAAAAGTTTGATGAAAACGCTAGTCTCTTGTTGTTAAAGTTAAGGAAGGTTTGTGGGTGTGTGATCATATACACCAGGTATATTACATAGTTAAAAATCAGATTTGGATGATGAAATTGATGAGGGATTTTGGTTGAGATACATGGTTGAGACAAGTAGTTGATGAGTTGGCACATACATGAGTTGTATAGTTGGTGATGTTGGTACATATTGAAGAGTCATAGTTGATGAGTAGTTCATACATGATTGGTACATACTTGGTACATGGTTGGAGGCACTTGTTAGTAGTATTGTTGACACATGGTTTATGGATGATGTAGCATACTTGTATTGGTATATTATTAGAAGCACATATTCATCTTGGTGATGATTATGAGTTGTTGTGTTATGCTTGGTTGATGCACATCTTTGAGAGTTGTCTTGATGGTTGATATTGGTGAGTAGATCTAATTTGGTTGATAAGATTGATGAGACAGGTTGTTGTGATAGGTTGTTTGGACAGGTTGTTGTGATAGGTTGTTTGGACAGGTTGTTGTGACATGTTATTTGTATAGGTTTGGTGCATGGTTGATGCACTTTTTCATGGTACAGGTTGAGGTACATGTTGGTGCATGGTTGATGCACTTGTTTATGGTACAGGTTGATTACAAGTTGTTTGGTATAGGTTGGTGCATGGTTGATGCACTTATTTATGGTACAGGTTGATAACAGGTTGAGGTACAGGTTGATGCATGGTTGATGCATGGTTCATGTTATTGGTATAGGTTATTTGGTGGAGGTTGATTGTTACAAGTTTACAACAATATATCTCAAAGTGATAGTGTGACAGTGGTTCCCTCATTCTAATTATACGTGAGGGCGGTTGGACGGGACAATGACAAGTGGTTGTAGCCATGTTCCAGTTGTAGCTAGAGATCATAGGGGGTTATAGCCTCCTTCTGGTTGTAGCCAGAGAATTGGGGAGTTGGAGCTTCCCTTAGGTTGTAGCCTAAGAAACTAGGGGGTTGGAACCTCCTTCCAGTTGCAGCTGGAAAACAAAGGAAGTTGGTGCTTCCAATGAATGTAATTCTTCAAGACATATAAGAAAAAGCATTATGTGTCTTTCTTCCGCTTTGGGTTTCCATGTAAAAACACTGGTGTACTGTGCATGTGTATGATTGTTCATTTGTTCTTGTTTATTTACTCTGCAAATATTGGATGATAATGCTACATTGATATAACACTTGAATTATATGGTTAAAAAGGATTAGATTGCTCTATTACTAATTCACCCCCCCTCTCAATAATCCAACACTTCAAACATGGATGCTATCCCATTTTTTCATATCCCAGACTAATCGTTATTGTACAGGACTGTCAGCTATTCTCTGAAACAATTACTCCCTCGTCCTGCTAGCTTAAGCTCACATTCATTGCTTCAGTGGTGGTACTTGGTTTTTGGTTTAGGTTTTCAATAAAGGAGGTGGTTTTCAATCACGCATGTCCTTTGGTTCAACATTCAATCAACAACCTGAGTGGTGGCTATGGTGGCCCTCACCCAAAGCCTTAGTTATCGGGTCACCTCTGAAAATGCAGGGCTTATCCTTCATATCGGGTGTTTTCAAACTTACACCCCTCTTCGCTATTCCTGCTGGTATATCGTGACCAGACTCATGGCCCCTATGGTAAGGATAGAATCAAATGGCTCACAGGCCCTTCTCTCCCATGATGATGTGGATGATCACGTGCCCTTTGGGTGGGTTAAATTCATACAATCATTCGAGGGTTTCAACCTCGAGGTCGCTCAAGATTTTTCCCAAACCTTCGATGATACTAAGGCCAAGACATGTGATTTGCAGTTGGAAGTCAGTGAGGATCCGATTGCAGAAGCTACGGGATTGTCCCAAGGAGGAGATCGTTGGTTAAAAAATCTCAAATTCGAAGGTATCCCCTAGCACCTACTAATGGTTTCCAAGAGTTTGCGCTACAATGTCAAAGTTACACCAATAGTTTTGTTTAAACCTTGATGGCACGATTTACTGTTGATACTCAAACAATTCGTCACCTGTGAGGGATGATATGGACTAGTTTTCTTGTTTCATATTCTTTTGCTAATGGTTTTCTTAGGGTTTGGTTTAGATATGCCGTTCTACTCGCTTAAGAGCCTTCAAAAAATGGATAAATTTTACCAAAGGAAAAACCCTAATGTACAGTCCAACTTATTTCATCATGGCATGATTCGAATCTTGGTCATTTCACAACTGACAAAGGTTGGGGATATCTGGAAAGATTATGTGGATAGGAATGGTTTCTCTCCATTCACACCTAAAATCGTTATTTCCTTACCCCTGCGTTTTGATGAATCCACCAGTCCTTTCCCATCAACTCATTCTTTGACATATCTACATGTCGAATTGCAAGAGGACCCTGGGTTGTTAACCAAAACCCCGGTTGATTTTAATAAATCGGCTAGAGGTACACACCAGAGGCGCGATTTTGTTCCTAAGAAATCCTTAGAAGATGTATTGGATAAGTTGAAGGGCAAGGTCCTTGTTGTTCCTAACCCTGGGTAAGATGTAGTCGATTTAAATGAAATCAAAACCAAGAAACAAGGCTGAATTAAAATACAGAGGGTTCCATATATTAATTTTAAGTACAAAAGATCCGACCGACTGCTGTCTAGAATGGTTAGAAATCGACATCATATTCGTGAAAAACCTATCCCTATTATTGATGTCGAAGACCAGGTTTCTGCGGATGATACCAGCGTTGATGCACCCCAATACGATTTTGTATCGAATTTGCCTCCTTTCTTAAAGGAACAACAAAATTTCTTAGGTATTCAGTATGATCTCAAAAAGATCATGGAACAGGGGAAATTTCCCACTACAAATCAGACTTGTCCATTACCAAATTTAGAACCGGTGTATTGTGAGAATTGTTTTGACTGGAATGAAAGATACTATCGAGATATTCCTTACCTACAGGTGCAGTTGAATCAAGTGATCACTTGGAACTTAGTTCTTGAAAGGGAAAATTATGATCTCAGAGCTTGCATTCAATCGAATCCACACAGGGAAAATAAGCGTTTCAAGAGATCAGGAAATGTGTTTATCAAAAATTCAACCAGTTTCAATGTTATTATAAGCTCAAATTTGTCTCATGTTTCTCTCTCAAATTTTTGATTGGTAAATAGTTTTCTTGTAATTTACAATTGGATTCTATTTGAATAATAAATTAATTCATTTTGATTTTGTTTTTATTTAGACCAGCGACAGAATCAAATATTCTGTAGCTTGTCTTTCAAACTATTTATTTAATTATTGTCTAATTTAGATCTTGTTTTCCTTGTCTCAGGTGAACAACAGGTCAATGTGCTACGATTGGTGGGATGAGTAATATTCTGGGCATATAATAGACTTGTAATATTCTTTTTTTGAAAAACAATATTCAATGGTGTAACTATTTTGGATTATAGGATTTCAACAGAATTATCTTTTGGGTATTTTGTTTTTAGTAAAAGTTTAAAAAAAAGGATGATCTATCTCTATCTTGCATGATATGAGGAACATATTAGACACTTGTTTAAATAGAACTGCTTGCCCAGTGATAGGGGCAATTCATCCTGGACCATATGATGGACTTATTTTTTTGAAACTTTATGAGATACAATTTACTCTTTGGCTTTCGTCCTTTTGTAGACTGTGCAATGTTATCATTGTTTCTCATGTAATTTCTAAATGTGAATTTTATTTGTACCGAACTAGCTTTAGTCTGTTCTGCATATAATCTTTCATGTTATGTTTTTCTTTACGTGGTTCATTATATTTAGATTCTGTTGATATCTATGATTGATTGTTTACCCAAGCATTTTGAGTTTAAATCTAATGTTAGGTAGCTGGTAATACCATTGGTTGAGAATTGGAGTTTCTCTCATTTTCAGTTATTGGACATTTTAAAGTCATATGAGATAAAATCATTTGTCTTTCTGTCATCATAGACTTGTTCCAGAATATAGAAGAATTCTTTGAGTTTTTTTCAGGAAGTATTATTCTTTCTTTTGTCATAGATTTATACTTGACACAGGTTAAGTGGAGCTTATACAAATACAGAGAGACAAATCTAGCTTAGTAATGATGATCAACATAAGGGTAGTTAGTTTATTATTTATTTAATTCATTGGTTTGTGAATGAATAATGATTGCATCATTTAAACATTGAATGATTTGTCCATCATCATTAAATCATTTACAATCTTATTCACTCATTGTTTATTAGTTTTTCAGTTATAGTACTAGTATAGTTTTTTTTTTTTTTAGATCCATTAGTTTAAAACAATTGTTTTCACAAGGCTTTGCTTAAACCTTGTAATTGTATATATCTATTGTACATAATCACTGTTAGTTAAGAAGTTGTAATTAGTGTGTCGATTGATAGAATTGTACCTTAGTTAGTTCACATCTTTTAGTTATTTTAGAATCCTAGTTGGCTAACGGAGCCATAAACCTTTCAGGGTAGATTATTCCAAACGGCTTGGGTTAAATAGACAACCCCGGTCCATATATTCCCTTCCTATTGATGGTGTTTCATAAACGCCCATCAACAGAGCCTCAAAATTATGGGGACCTGTGGTGTAAGTGGATTGTATTGCAGGTTACTTTATAATAAAATTGGAAGAAGTAGGCTTGTTGGATATAGAACCAGCTAAACTAACTCCCATATGGAGGAACAAGAGAATGAGAGAATCTAGAATTGATAAGAGGATTGATCTCTGAAGCATTCCATGATTAAGTCACTTATATAAATCAATCGTTCACCTTAGAATGGGAGTCTAACCACAATCCAATAGTTCTAGAAGTAACACCCACACAAGATCAACCTCCCAACCCCTTTAAACTAAACACATAATGGTTGAAGGTGGAGGAGTTTGTAAACAAGATCAAAATTGGTTGGAAATCCTATGATGAAAACTTAAAATAATCTGCATCCGTTCAATTTCACCAAACCTAAAAGAAGCAAAATAGGTAGTTGCTCAATGGGAAAGAGACAAAATGTAGAAAGATGATAGGATCCTTCGAGAAGTGGAGGATGCCGTGGAAGTACTATATAATAATGATTATGTTGGTTATATGAAAGAGGATAAAAAAACTTGAGGTAAATATCCCATAAGATAAAAAGAGGAAAATACTACAAGAAAAAGAGAAAGAATGGAGGCTCAAGAGCAGGGCCTTATGGCTACAATCATGTGATGAGAATACAAAGTTTTTTCATAGATATGCAAAATGCAAGAAAAATATAAACTCTCCATGGAAAATTGACAAGGGAGATCATTAAGCCCTAGACAAACCCCCATTTTAAGTATTAAACTCCCTACAAAGCCCTAGATATTGAATTATCACATTTATAGTGTTATATTTGTATGTAGGGTAGAACCTTTCATTGTACCCTTTGTCTCCTCTATATACCAAGGAGACCTAGTCCTAGGGGGATCTCATCTCATCTCATCTTGTCTTCTAAATTAGATATATTGTAAAAGGAGATCCCCCCCTCAAAGTGGACTATAATCATTGACTTTTAATTGTTTTTAAGGCATTGGATCATAACATTTGGTATATAAGCATCGATCCTAGGGTTTTTTTGCTTCAAGCAAGTCATCTTGGAATTTTCACTATAACTCTTTTTTGGGGATTCTTTAGAAATGAAAATTTGGAAGTTACTTATGTGACATATAAAATTACCTCTACTAAAAATTTTAGGTTTTGATTCATTACAATTTCGGAGATATAGCCTATGGAAGATAGGGTTTTTAACTCATCCTGAATTCAGTTTTAAACGAGTCATCTTGGGATTTTCGCTGTAAATTTTTTCTGAGAGGTTTCAGATAGTGAAATTGTGGGGAGCCTAAGAAGAAATGTCATAGTAAATGTGGTAAAATTTTCAAGTTATTTTCCCCACACTTTTGGATATATAGTCCATGGAGGACAAGGTTTGTGACTAATCCTGAAATTAGTTATCTTGACCTTTCACTATAAATATTTTTCAGTGAAGTTTCTGTTAGGATATTTAGACACTTAGGATTTAGTTAAGATCAACTTGGTCTAATGTGTTGTTAGGTAAAAGTTTGTTTCTTAATGTGTTTCTTTATTATGAATTAGTATTCATTTGTAGTTAGGAAATCTGACGCTCACGATATGTTCTCAACATAGACTGATTTGAAGGTTCATATTCTCCTCGATCTTAATGACTACATTGGTATGTGGCTTAACACCTGATTGGTCCATAATATATATTTAAATATCATGGAGGGTCATTTGTTGATGATCGATTGTGAGAAACTAGATCTTGTAAATCTCTTTGTAAATTTTTCTTTTGCATTAATAAATTGTTGCAAGTGGCCATATTGGTTGGGGCCGTGGATGTTTCCCTGTAGGGGTCTTACCACGTGAAAACATCGGTGTGTTTATCTTTGACCTATTTGTGTGAGTATCTATTGAAGGTGTTCATCCTCTGTTGGAATACCTGTGTTGTCAAACATAGTATCAGAACACATTTGAAGACCCGTTTCTGTTGTAGATCAAGATCATGAAGTTGTGTTGCCTCATCTTTGGTTTTTACATTTTTTGTAAATTTATAGGATGATAGAACTATTCTTTTGTATCTGGAATGCTTGTTTTAGTCAATAACTATTTTCGTTTCACTCGAAAAGGTTTAAGTTTTCCCAAAATATGACCATTTTAGTCATATCCGAAGGTATAAAGCCCGGATATGCCTTTTTAAATTTTTGCAGAGATAATATTTTGGTTTTCTGTTTTTTTTTTTTGTTGGAGGGGGGGGGGTGGGTTTCTACTATGTTCGATCTGTGTATTCTCTTTTCCTCGTGCCCTGTGCGATGTCAACAAATTAGAAATGGTTTTCATGTCTGCGTATGCTCTTTTTCGTGTGCTATGTGTGATCTCGGTAAATCAAAAATAGAGGGAAAAGTTACATTTTGCGGGAAGCTAACTAAGATCTAACCCTTGTTTCCATCAAGAATCCGAATATTTTTCTTGTGTGAAAAGAGTTTTTTATGAGCATGCTCTCCAAGGTCTTGAGTTCAAGTCTCTTTTTTGTTACTTTTTTTGAAAAAGTTCAAGTCTCTTGAGTTCAAGTTTCTTTTTTGTTACATTTTTTTAAAAAGTTCATGCATCCATTGTAAAGTGTATTTCACTTAATTTATAATAGTGAATCACTATAAGTAGCTTTAATATTTTATTTTAAAGTTATTTATTTTGCATGCAACTTTCTTTTATAAAGTAACTCCATTGTAAAAGTGATCCATGCTTATTCTATAAATGTGGGTCACTTCATAAACAACTTATTTGTAAAAGTGAGTTTATTAGGAGGGGTATCACGACGTGGACCAACTTCTACCTTCCACGTGTCTCTTTGGTTATCGTTTATGACTTTCTTAAAGAAGGCATAACTTTCACATCTGAAGTCCATTTTCAATGTCATTTTTTTTAAACAACCTATTTTTTTTGGGATCTTTCCATCCACACCATCAATTTCATTTTTTTATGCAAATTTTAATTTGGCATCTCCCAATGATCTTTTTCTTACTAGTACCAACTACTTCCAATGGAAATCCCATATGGAGGATGTATCAAGAAGTAAAGGAATGCATTGGATTACCTTGGGAAAAGAAGAATAACCCATCGATGATGACAAGTATGTCAAATGGATTAATAGGAATGATGAAGCTCGTGGACTAATTGGAATTTCCATCTTTCCTTATTTAAGGTTTCACCTTCAAGAACTTGATGCCCCTAATAAATCTTGGGAAAATCTTGAAGCTGTGTTTGGTAAACACAATATTATTCAAGCCCACCAGATAGAAAACCAAATAATGACTTTAAGTCCAAATGATTTTTCTTGCATTGAAGACTATTTATCTAAGTTCAAAACACTTAGAATTTTATGTGAAGAGTGTAACATAAAACTGGATGATGAGCGTTGCATATATTATTCTTCCTAAGCTTGGTAGTGCATATTTAGTGTTTGTATCTACCTTCTATGCCACTAGAGAAGCTCTAGGGACTTCTTATAAAAAACCGACTCTTGATTCCTTTTGTGATGCTTTGATTTAGTGATCTGAAAATCTTTAGACACCACGTATTGTTGAATATATATATATGCAATATCTAACTTGTTTCTATATAATTTCTAGGATCTATTGAGGTGATTGCAAAAGTTTGATGATGGTCTCTTTACCCAAAACTCATAAAACTGAAGATTATCTTGAAGTGGAAATGAGATGGCATAAAAGAACTCAAATTAAAATATTGATGACATATTTTTTTTCATCTTTAAGTTTCTTTCAAAACAATTAAACTACTTATCTTCATCCCAAAATACCCAAAAATACCATGTAAATGCACCAAATAAACCAATATTGAGGATGCTCCAAAAATTCTCTACTCAAATGAAAAAACATAGTTCATAAGTGAAATCCTTGCAAAATTATGAAACTTTTGATTGTAAAGTCAACAACTTTCCAAACTAGCTCAATTTTGCGCCTCCTGGCACGTAAAACAATGCATTAAATACTCATAAATGAAAAATTGAATAAAAAGTTTTAGAAATGACCTCAAATAACAAAACATACCTCATATTCACAATCCTTGCAAACAATCGTGTAGAGTCGATATAAGACACTTGAAATTTCGTCAAGGTACCATGTGGTATCTCCGACAAATGTGGAGTGGTTGGTGTATTGGTTAAAAGCATCCACTAACTTGGCGGAGGTTCAGGGTTCTATTCCCGTTCCATGGCATATTTCGTTGGTTAGTTTTAAATATATGGTTTCATATACCAGTATATGGTTTTTAAAACCATATATTAATACATTGTATGGAATATACGTTATATATTTGTTATATGGTATATATACCATATATTATAAACAAAACTCTTGTGTAATATAAGGTTAAGATCCCCATGGACTTAAGGTTTAGGTAGTGTGGTATGGTTTATGATTAGGGGCTGGGGGATATCCCTCAACCCCTTTCCCCCTCCAAATGAACATTATTACAAACTTAAATAATATATATACCATTTACATGTTAAGTTTTACCTTGTGGTGCAATGGTTGTGGCGGGTATGCTAAGACTAAGGGAGGCCATGGGGTTGAACCTCTTAGACTCCATAAATTTTACATATATAAACAAATATTATCCAATGAGGGGTTTCCATGTGGCATCCTCTCATTGGATATCTAATGCCATGTGTCAACACACCATTAGACCACTTTGAGGGTACGGATGCCAACTCAACCTACCAACTCATCTGCCCAATCAACTGATCAGTCCACGCGGCACCTTTGGGTGTGGCCACATCACCTATACATTTGTGCCATGTGTTACTGTATGAACATGAAACGTGTCCTTTTTACCCCTTTGACTTTGGACTTTGACCTTGGTTGACTTGAACTTTGACTACCCATAACTTTTGCATATGAGCTCCATTTGACTTGTCATTTGCGTCGTTGGAAAGATGACGACGACTTATAAAAAATGATGTTGTTTTTGAGATGATTTGGGACAGTCAAATTTTGAACATTTATGGATCCTCTAGGACCTCTGTGAGCATTCTGGATCCTCTTGGACCTTTGTGAGCATTTTAGATCCTCCTGGATTACACCTTCCCACTGAATAACTTTTGGACCTCCAAAAGTATAGATACTCAACAACTTAGTGATGATAAATCTAACTCACTCTTCCATATTACGGAAATTCTTTGATCAGTAACTTAGTGATGAAGATTCTTCACTCTTCCAACTTGTTGTTTCTTTTGGAATTAAGTCTTCATCTGGGTTTTTGATCTCAGGTACTAGATTAGTCTGCTTTTTTTTGCTTCTTTGGAATATAGCTCTTACTCTGGCCTCTGGCTCTATAACTAATGATATATATAGCTCTGATTTTGGCTTATTCTGGAATATAGCTCTGACTCTGGCCTCTAGCATTGTAGCTAATATGATATATATATCTTTGGTTCTAGCTTATAGATTCCCTGACAACAAAAGTCTTGTTCACTAGATCTCTACAATACCTCTACATGTGTTTTCAACATCCACTCCCATCTCCTTCTACTGAAGATATTCCATCTCGACCAATATGAAACCAAGTCGAATGATGATCTATGCCTTTCCCATTTGGACTCTCTGTTCTTGTGCTGTTGATGTATCTATAGAAGTCCTTGAATGCATACTCTATTCATTATCACTCCTTCATTGGAAAAGCAATTCTACTTGTACTGTTATCATTTGTACCATCCTTGATTGCTTATGTTCAAGGTATACATTGTTAAGCCCTAATGTTGGCTCATTACCCCTTAATTGGGGCATATTATATTAATAATGTTATTTTATTTATGTCGGCTTTAGGCCATTAGTTGTAATTATACCTCCTAGTCTCCTATATATACCAAGGAGACATTTTCATTTTGAATCATCTTGTACTTGAAAATTTAAGTGGGGTAAAAGGAGGTTTCCCCCTCGAAGAGGCGTATTATCTGAAATTATCTCTATTTCAAGGCATTGAGTACTTTTCCTGATGTTTTTCCATGCTACATTGATGTTTGGTTCTTAACATATGGTATCAGAGCTCAAGGTCTTGGGGTTTCACTGCTACATATGAGACACCGTGGAATTTTCACTATAAATTTTTTTCTACAATGTTTCAGAAGGAACCTCTTGGAGGGTATTTAGTAGACAGATCAAGGTACATTGGGTTCAAAATTCAGCTCCTGAGGCCTTATAATTTCAGAGATACAACATGTACAAGATAGGGTTCTGGAATCATCCTAAAACGAGTCATTTTGGAATTTTCGCTATAAATTTTTTTATGCAATGTTTCAGACCCTAAAATCCGGATGCCATTTACAGAAATTAGTAAGGTATCTATGGTAAAACATTAATATTCTGGGTCATCTTAAATTTGTAGACACACCTTGTGTAAGATAGGGTATCTGACTAGTCCTATTGACTAGTCTCAAGAAGGTGTTCCAAGTAAAACATGCATAACTTCTTGCTAGAGTATCCAAATTGAGTGGGACTAGTTGCATTGGATCGTGGACAGTCTGTAGTATTTTGGGTGTGATTTTGAGAATTTGATATCAATTATTTTGTGCGGGGCATTCTATACAAGTGAGATCTCCTGGAAAGGACAAAAATTGGCAAGTTGTGAGGAAGTTACTGTAAATTCCACTTGGCACATCCAATTTTGATAAGACCTGTGGCATTGCAGAGAAGAAATATCAGAGAACTACCTAAAATAAAGTTTCATACCTAGAAGGGCCGAAACTTGGGAGATAGAACAAAATAAATATTTTCTAGCAGAGCCACCTCAAAATCAAGACTCAAAAGTGATATTTGGCCAACATGCTAACCAAAAAGGGACCTTCTACACCAAATAAGCCTCCAGAAAATCCTAATTGGACTCTTGATGAAGGTGAAGAAATGCATAGGGACATAAATGATTTACAAAAGAAGACAGTAACTAAAGATGAACTACAAGAGATGATGAATTCAATGGAAGCTAAGTTGGATACTAAGATGGATTCAATGGAAGTTAAGTTGGATACTAAGATGGATTCAATGAAAGCTAAGTTGATGGATTCAATGGAAGATAAGTTGGATACTAAGATGGATGGCTTAAAAGGGGAGATCATGGAAGTAATAAGAAATTTCGTAATAGAGAAGACACCCAAAAGTGAAAATGCATCCCATGAAATTCATGATGAGGACACAAGGAAGGTGAATCAAGAATGGAGAAACTCCAACTTTGGTTTGAAGACCAACCACGTTCCTAAGATTGATATG
>ML782067.1:208618-223959 GCA_009831015.1 Picea engelmannii | reverse complement strand
GTTGGCTCATTACCCCTTAATTGGGGCATATTATATTAGTAATGTTATTTTATTTATGTCGGCTTTAGGCCATTAGTTGTAATTATACCTCCTAGTATCCTATATATACCAAAAAGACATTTTCATTTTGAATCATCTTGTACTTGAACATTTAAGTGGGGTAAAAGGAGGTTGCCCCCTCGAAGAGGCTTATTATATGAAATTATCTATGTTTCAAGGTGTTGAGTACTTTTCCTGAGGTTTTTCCATGCTATATTGATGTTTGGTTCTTAACATACATCATATAAACATGACATAGTATTAAAAATGATTATATCATGCACCTTTATGTGTCGCTTTAAAAGAGGATTATTTCTCCTTTACCAGCTCTAGAAAGTTTTGCATTACTTTGATGCTCTTTCCACTCTTGAACCACATGTTCCAACTGTCTGCATCCTTTCGTTCCTTTGCTTTTAGTTCTTTAGAATCAAGAATACTAACTAAGACAATTAAATCCATATGTAGCCCCTTTGTTGATTACAAGATAATACAATTGTCCATATTGTTGTCTAGAGGCTTTGAAATCTTCATAACAAGATTCCTCTCACTGTAAAACAATATGTATAGGTACCTATCCATAAATCTCTTTAACTAGATTCCTCTCACTCTATAAAAAAGTGTAAAAGTGACTATATAGAAATCTCTAACGAGATTACTCTCACTCTTTACAACATATAAGGTGGCAATATAGAAACTCTCTTTACAAAATTCATCTCACTCATACAAGGTGACAATATAGAAATTTACAGAGTCACTCTCACTCTTATAATTTACAATGAGTGGATCCCAAGCCTTCTAATTGTTATAGCAATTTTTTCCACACTCCATGCATCTTGCTTTGATGGCCTTCCATTTCCCTCTGCAGACTCACATTACCCCATTTTTTTTTCTCCAAAGCTAAAAATATAATTTTTTGTCCATATACACGAGCCCCAGTTAGACAGCTCACATATACATAGGTTTCTTCATTACAGGCCATGTACATCGAATTTTGTGCTAAAAAATTAAAAACATGTCGAGTTTCCGTGCCATGTCACGAGATGCGTGATCCTTGACCTTATATATACTAGAAACACACTGACCCTACCCTTCAATTCCATTTGAAGGCTATAAATTGAGCCATATACGAGCCTTGAACACACACATCATTGAGAGAAAAGACACTATGTAGAAATTTCACTTCATATTAAGTTTGCATACCTTTTTCCTTGAAAGTTTGAACTTCTTATGTTCACCCCCCAAGCTCTTCCTATCTTGAGAAGGATAAACTCAATTTCTCCTCCTACTTGTGAGCTTTCCTTTGCGGAGGATTGAAATGGTGAAGGCCCAACTAGAGGGAATTAGTTTCTCAGTTCCGATATGTGTCATTATAGAAGTTTGTCACCTATGTACTTCTGTTGATTACATTAATAGAAATACTCTTTTCTCTTCCAATTATATGTCCCAAATATTTACATTAGTTTCCATGGGCATAATTGTTATAGATGTTAATGGATTATGCTAGTTTATATGCTAACTTTCTATATTATTTCTATATGCTTTTATATCTTGATTGTTTAGGACAAGTTGCAGGCATCAATATTTCAGCTGTGAGCTTAGCCGAGGTCTTCTTAGGACATCCGAACGAGGTAGGCTCTTAGCCTTCTCTTGTCAACATTTCTATTTATCTAGCATACTTGAGTTTAGAGTTGATTTCTGGGTGTTGTTCTGTTCGTTGTGGTTAACCCCTTGCCATAGATATTTTCCTTGTAACACTAATAGACATTAGGAGATTTACATATATGCATATCATATTTACAAATATACATTTTTACAAAATTTTAAAGATGGTTTACTTATGGACTCATTCTCCCCAGTGTACTAGGAGGAGTCTTGCAGCTTCCGACCTCTAACAATGCCTCTAACGCTGATGTTGAATCTAACATTGAATTTGATGCAAAATATGATGTCGAGTCCAAGTAACCATTAGACCAAACTATAGGTATTCCAAATAACCTGTATAACCTCTCCTTGCGAATACCAAGTATTATTGTCGTGCCTGGAGTAGCTTCTCTTGCATACACAAGTACTCGACAATTATGGAATGTAACTACATAACCATCATCTTCAAATGATGCAACTGAGAGCAGGTTTATCTTTAAGTCTGGGACATACAACATATTCTCGATTCCCAAAAATCCTCCTGACTCAAGTTGAAACCTTGCATATCCATACCCCCTTATTGCTTGTCTGGTATTGGTTCCAGATCCCACAAAAAATATCATTCTCATCCTAGTCATGTGGTGAGATGAGCCACTGTCCACAAACCATTCTTCGATGTCTTCATAAATCACTTTTCCAAGACCAACCATCAAGATGTATTCTTTCCCAAGCCTTTGAGTAAGACCATTGACTTCATCTGGAGCTACTGCTTGTCTTCTTGCAAGTTTCTTCACATCCTTCAGGCTCTTCTTTGGACATAAGTGTGGGTAAAGTGTCTGTCACTTCTCAATATGGTGTCCACTCTTACCAAAATAAGAGTAGAGTGTTTTATTCCATGATCCCTTATTATCATTCCTCCTTTTTCTCTGACTTGAGAAATGATCTTCCTCCTTCTGCTTGGAGGGATTCACTGGCACATACGGTCTTCTCAGATACTTTTCCACATCATGGTTGTTAGTTCCATAAGAATCACATGGATAATTATACCATTCATGAGTGGTCAAATCTTCATTCCTTCTCTTGTAGCATGCACATATTTCTCTGAAGATGCCTTGCACATGTTACTCTTCTCTGGACTGGAAGGTAAGGTCAATTGCTTAGGTATGGTTTCTTCATATGGGGTTCTCTTTTCTTTAGCTACCCTCAAGCACTCTCCATATTGATGTGAATATGAATATTCTTCCTTCTCAATCATGTTCTTGGAAGGAGATAGTGCAAGAGAGACCATCTCATTCTCTGCTTGTCCAATTTTGCTGATTGATGGTGCCATCTACAACTTTATCTCTAGTTCATGAAAAATATTCATGTGGAAATATTCATGACATAATAGTTGATCTTGCAACCTCTTCTTCTCTTCCTCAATATCTTGCAACTGCATTCTTAACTCAGAATTATTCTCTATAGATTTGTCGATTAATGTTCTTTTGGAGTCTCGGCTTCATAAAACCTTACTCATCTCGTTTCCTTGAAAAGAGCCTTCAAGATATTCACCAACTAAAATATTGGATCTCATCACAACAACAACTTGCAACACATTCCAAAACTAGCTCTGACACCAACTTGATTCGAAAATATTTAGACACCACTTGTTGTTGAATATATATATATATATATGTGTGCAATATTTAACTTGTTTCCGTATAATTTCTAGGATCTATTGAGGTGATTGCAAAATTTTGATGATGTGATCTTTACTAGAAACACATAGAATTGAATATTGTATTGAAGTGGAAATTATATGACATAAAAGAACTCAAACTACAATACCAATAACATATTTTGTTTCATGTTTAAGTTTCTTTCAAAACAATTAAACTGTTTATCTTCATCCCAAAATACCCAAAACTACCATGTAAATGGGCCAAATAATACAATATTGAGGATGCTATGAAAATACGGTACTCAAATGAAAAAATAGAGTTTTTAATTCAAATCCTTGTGAAATTATGAAACTTTTGAATGTAAAGTTGACAACTTTCCAAACTAGCTCAATTTTTCGCCCCCCAGCACACAAAACAATGCATTAAATACTCATAAATGAAAAATTGAGTACAAATTTTTACAAAGGACCTAAAATCACAAATAATACCTCATATTCATGATCCTTGCAAAAAATCATGCATAATCAATATATGACACTTGAAATTTCATCAAGGTACCATGTGGCACGCTTTACGATGCAACACAAAATTAAGCTATACTTGCACATACTTCTGTACAGTTTCAAAATACATGCACCTAGAAATCTATGCAGTCTCATACTATGTGCCTCATAATTTGTGTACATTACATTTGGATGAATGCCCAATATATAGGGCGACCCTTAACTTCCCGTCCTATTTAGCTGTCAACTTAACACTAAAAATAGAGGCATCTCCGACAAATGTGGAGCGGTTGGTGTATTGGTTAAAACCATACACTAACTTGGAGGAGGTTCAGGGTGCTATTCCCATTCCATGGCATATTCTGTTGGTTAGTTTTAAATATATGGTTTCATATACTTTATATAGTATATGGTTTTTTAAAACCATATATTAATACATTGTATGGAATATATGTTATATATTTGTTATATGGTATATATACCATATTTTATAAACAAAAATCCTATGTAATACAAGGTTAATCTCCCCACAGACTTAATTTTCACGTCATGTGGTATGGTGTATGACCAGGGGCTAGGGGCTAGCCCTTGACCCCTTTCCCCCTCCAAATGAACCTTATTACAAACTTAAATAATATATATACCATTTACATGTTAAGTTCTACCTTGTGGTGCGATGGTTGTGGCAGGTTTGCTAAGACTATGGGAGGTCATGGGGTCGAACGCCCTCGACCACATAAATTATATATATATAAACCAATATTGGCCAATGAGGGGATACCATGTGGCAACCTCTCATTGCCTATCCAATGACATGTGTCAACGCACCATTAGACCACTTGGAGGGTACGAATGCCAACTCAACCTGCCAAATCATCTGCCTAGTCAATTGATCAGTTCATGTGGCACCTTGGGGTGTGGCCATGTCACCTATACATTCGTGCCACGTGTCATTTTACGGACATGACACATGTCCTTTTTACCCCTTTGACATTTGACTTTGACCTTGGTTGACTTGAACTTTGACTGCCCATAACTTTTGGATACAAGCTTTGTTTGACTTGTTGTTTGCATCGTTGGAAAGATGATAGCGATATCTACAAAATGATGCTATTTTTGAGATAATTTGAGACTGGTGAATTTTGAGCATTTATGGATCCCCTAGGACCTGTGAGCGTTTTGGATCCTCCTGGACCTCTGTGAGCATTCCAGATCCTCCTGGATCATTTAGAGAGAAAGATAAGCTTGTGAAACTTGGAGTGATCAACACTTCAGGTACATCCAACAAAGCCTTAGTGGCCCAACATAAAGATAAATCCAAGAATCCCAAGAAGCAATATTTTCACCACAACAAGAAGAAAAACAAGGGTCCCAAACCTAATGAGCTAGCTTTCGCTCTAGTGACAAAGGAGAAAAATATAAAAATAAGAAGACTGAAAAACATTGCAACTTTTGTGGGAAGATGGGAATGATGAGCCCAAATATTTTAAGAATATGACAACTTTAGAATCAACAATAAAGAAGCACAATATCATTATTGATTCTTCTTCTTCTCATAGACATGCACTTTCTGCTTCTGGCTTCTCCTTCAATGGAACTTCTACTTCTTCTGATGAGTGGCTTATTGATTATGGAGCATCTTATCATATGGCTAAGGATAAATCCATATTTTCTTCTCTAAATGAATGTAACAACAAGAAACTATTTGTTGGTGATGATATACCTCTTAGTGTTGTAGGGTCTTGAACAATTCAGGTAGATAATGGTCATTTTAATGATGTAGTATGTGTTCCAAGTCTTTCCTACAACCTTCCATCAACATATAAATTCACTCATTTAGGCAAAGGTAAAACCGTAGAGTTTTCACCTCACCAAGTTGTAATCAAGGATCTAAAATATCCTCAACATATTCTTGCAAATGGAATTGTTGATGATATTACTAGGTTATACAAGTTTGACAAATTTGGGTCATCATATATTCCATCATTTTTGTTTCTCATAGCAATGAATTGAACAAACTTTGGAATGAGCATGTGTTCATCTAAACTATCACTCATTTCAACAATTATACAATCAACAGATGGTGATTGGTCTTCCTCTTGTTTCATTTAGAGATGGTGTTTGTGTCAGTTGTGTTCTCGACAAACATCATCGGGACAATTTTGACAAACATGCTTCTTGGCACGCCTCAACCCCTTTACAACATGTTCACAGTGACTTGTGTGGTCCACTTTATTATCTTTCATTTTCTGGGTGCAAGTATTTCTTAACTTTCATTGATGAGTGCTCCAGTCACACTTGGGTTTACTTATTAAAAATTAAGAGCAAAATTTTTGACAAGTTTTGACCTACAAGGCCCTTGCAGAAAAGTAATCTGGACATCAAATTCAAAGGTTAAGAATAGATAATGGAGGAAAATGTGTGAACAATAATTTTACAAGTTATTGCGCTGCAAAAGGCATCCAAATGCAACACATTTTCCCATATAAATCACAACAAAATGGTGTTTCTAAGAGAAATAACTGCACATTAGAAGAAATGGCTAATTGTATGGTTCAATATAAGGGATTAAGTCTAAAGTATTGGTCAAAAGCCATTAACTATGAAAATTACATAGTAAATCACACTCCCACAAAGGCTCTTAAAAATATAACATTGGAAGAAGCATGGAATAAACCTAAGCCAGATGTAAGTCACTTCTGGGTATTGGGTAGTGTAACATGGGCTCACATTCTTGATGAGAAAAGGAAAGCATTGCAACCTAAAAGTGAGAAGTGTATAATTGTTGGTTATTCTGAAGATTTCAAAGGTTACATATTTCTTCACCCACATTGTAATGAATTATTATTAGAAGAGATGTTAAACTTGATGAAAATCTCTTGGTCTGCGAGCCTAATTCGACATTTGTGATTTCTTCGGCCCGCAAGCCATATTCAACATTTGTGCCTTCTTCTGTTCCTATTTTGGTTTCTTCTTCTTCAGTTGATGACAATGAGGATGAAAATACACCTCCGCCTGCTCACCTTCCTCTAGATGAGTCCATTGAACTTGAACCTACACCAACTGGTGATCTTTCCAGTGATCCTTCAGATCAATGTTGGACACGTTCATAGTTCCAGTGAGCCTCTTCTCTTTTGGCTCAAGTTTCAGAGACTCATGATTCAAATACCTTTGCATAAGCTTTAGGTCATCCAGATTGGGATACAACAATGAATGAAGAGTATCATTATTTATGGAAAATGATACTTGAGATCTTGTACCTCTTCCGAAAGGAAGAAAATTTGACAGATGTAAATGGGTCTAGAGAACTAAGTATGCATCAGATGGAAGTGTTGAAATAAACTAGACTCGGTTAGTTTCCAAAGGATTCTCCCAAGTTGAAGGAATTGACTATAATGAAACCTTTCCCCCTGTAGCCAAAATGAATTCCATCATCCTTGTTCTAGCCCTTGTAGCCTCACATAAATTGAAGGCCCATCAGATGGATGCCTAATATTCCTTCTTGCATGGGGATTTGCAAGAATAAATCTACATGGAATAACCTCATGGCTATGTCCAAAATGACTCTAGCCTTGTTTGTATCCTTAAGAAATCTCTTTATGGTCTTAAGGAAGCTCTCGGACCTTGGTATGCCAAAATGGACAACTTTCTTCTTCACACCATATTTTCTAGATGTCATTCTAATCCTAATGCCTATACCAAGAAAGTAAGAAGCCATCTCATAATCCTTTTTATTTATGTTGATGACCTTATCCTCACTAGTAGTGACCCAAAACTTTTAAACCATGTGAAAACTAACCTTAAGAAGAAAATTGAAATGACAAAAGTAGGATTTTTGCACTATTTTCTTGGCCTCCAAGTTTTGCAAACCAAGGAAGGAATTTTTCTTTCCCCGTCTAAGTATGCTTGTGACCTTCTTTGTCACTTTCACATGGAATATTGTAAACCAACCCCTTCCCCCTTCCAGTATGGAGTCAAACTATTTGCCACTTGTAATTCTCTTGAAGTTGATGCCACTTTGTACCGTCATTTAGTGGGTAGCCTCTTATAATTGACTCATACCCATCCTGTTCTTTCCTTTGTTGTTGGTATTCTTTTTTGGTATATGCAAACACCCCATGAAAGCCATTGGAAAACAGATACAAGAATACTTCGGCATGTATGGGGTAAAATTTAGTTTGGGATACATTACAATTCAGGGGAGGCTTCTTTATTGGTTGGTTTCACTGATTCATATTTGGACGATGACCCTGATGATTGAAATTCTACTGCAGGTTATGTTTTTAGCCTTGGTTTAGGACCTGTCACTTAGTCCTGTAAGAAACAATAGGAAATTACTCTTTCTTCAGCAGAAGTAGAGTACCGAGCATCGGTTAATTCAAGTCGTGAATCTGTGTGGCTTCGACATATCCTTTTAGAGTTTGGATTATAGTAGCAACACCTGACAACCCTCTGGTGCAGCAATTAGAGTTCCATAAAGGTCGCCAAAGGCCTGGTTCAACATCAATGCAACACAAATATTGAGCTACACATGCACTTCATCAGAAATCTCATTCATGATCGAGTTATTGAAGTGTTCTTTTTCCCTACAAATGATCAAGTTGTATAATTTTTCACAAAGTCTCTTATAGAAGTGAAATTTTCCAAAATTTGATCTATATTAGGAGTTCAGGAAGTTTTCATTAAGGGGGGATGGGCTCTAATGCCTTTTTCCTTCTCCTATTGTGTCGCCTTTGTAAATCCTTCTATCCTATCCCAAGTTTTTCTTAAGGGGGGATGCTAGGATATTTAGACACTTAGGAGTTTGTTAAGATCAACTTGGTCTAATGTGTTGTTAGGTAAAAGTGTGTTTCTTTATTATGCATTAGTATGCATTTGTAGTTAGGAAATCTGATGGCCATGATATGTTCCTGACATAGACTAATATGATGCTTCATATTTTCCTCGATCGTAACAACTACATTGATCCATGGCTTAACACCGGATTGGTCCATGATCTCTATTTAAAAAGAATGGAGGGTCATTTGTTGATGATTGATTGTGAGAAACTCTCTTGTAAATATCTGTAATTTTTTCTTTTACATTAATAAATTTCTCCAAGTGGCCACGTTGGTTGGGGCCATGCATGTTTCCTCATAGGGGTTTCACCACGTGAAAACATTTGTGTGTTGATATTTGATCTAGTTGTGTGATTTGTTACTGAAGGTGTTCATCCCCTGTTGGAATACATGTGTTGTTGAACATTGTCATACTCATATTTTCATAATCCTGATTTAACACAATGAAGTACACGTGGAAAAAAATTCATATTTTGAATCATTATATTTTATGATGTATTGCTTGTGGAAGTTAGGTTTTTTGCACAAGTGATTTTATGGTGATTTTAAGATCTTTTTCCATGGTTAGAAAGCTCATTTAAAAAAAAAAGAAGACTTTTTTCCATGGCTCCAAAGAAATATCAAAAAATTACTTCACCACTTAAACCTCCATAAATCTCCTCCATGACTCATGAATACAATGAGGAGATACAAAATTGAATAGTCAAGTCAATGAACTGAATAACAGGTCAATGAAAAAGTTTGATTTCATGAATACTCAAACATAAATAGAAAGGAAGATGAATGAAAATAAGGAAGAGACACAAACAATAATCGAATAGTTGGAACATAAAATGGATGGAAAGTTGGTACAAATGGAAAAAAATATTTTAGAAGCCTTAAATGGGAGGTTCCATAAAATTGATAAGGTGTCTAAAGGGAATGATGAAAATAAGGGTAGTATCCAGGTTGAAAAACTTTCCAATAATAAGAATTTTCAAGGGGAATTTAGCTCCAATAATGGAGTTACCTATGGATGGTCTCCAAAAGGAGTGAACCTTCCCAAGGTTGAATTAAGGAAGTTTGATGGAATAGAGGTCTTTACTTGGGTGACCCAAATAGATAAATATTTTAAACTATATAATATTATGGAGGATAAGCAAAGGATTCACATAGTAAATTTGAACTTTGAGATAAAACCATATTAATGGTATCATTTGGTAGTAAATGGAAGCCCCCTTCTTATCATTATACTTTGGGTTTATTTACAAAATACTTAGAAGCACAATATGGGAAAGTTTAGGAATATGACTATTTCAGTTAATTGACAAGAATCGAGCATTTAGGTGATATTGAAGATTATAATTCATAATTTTAGGTATTGGCCACAAGGGTGGATGTCATAAGTGATGAAAATTTGTTGGAAGTTTACATGGGTGTTGTTGTTCCCGAGATTGATTCTAAGGCTCAAAGAATAATGTAGGCATCAAAGTTTTTAAATGAAATGTTTTTGTAAGTGCTTTCTTCTACCTTTAGTTTTTTGAGAAATATTATTTAAATGAAATTTATGATAAGACAATATAGAGGCTGTATCTCATTATCCGAGTCACAAATTTAATTTCAAATGATGTAGAAATGATTTAAAAAACTGTTAAAAAAATCCAGGTATCAATTACAGATAAGTCTCACCTTGTTTGCAATAGAAGAAAAGTAGAAGATGTACCCTTGAAAGGAGATAAAAATTGCATCAATTCACACAGGTCACAGGTATTGTTTTTACTCACAGTAATAATAGAGGAAAAGCTATTACTGAATGAACTTCTAATATATTATGATCATAGTATACGTATTACTAAATTGTAATCATTAACTCTTCAAGAACTACAGAAAGAAATTCAAAGAGATGGAAACACAAAGGAAGCACATAACTCAAATGGAACGAACTTAGAATCTCTATCTGCACTTGTATTGATATTCAAAAAGTTTTATCTTTTACATTAGGCTAGAAGCAGCCTTGAATAGATCTAAAATCTATCTATTTATACAAAATTGTCTCAACTAAAAGTAGTTGGACCTTCCACAATATCTGCTGTAAAAATAGAATACAATTCGAATGGAAAAAACATAATGCAGATATTGTTGAGTTTTGACTTGATGTGCTGGTGCTTCATGTGTTCCTTCATTTGCTCCCAACTGCACTCTCTTTCCTTTGTTCATTGAATTGGCTACACATGTCCATCAAGGCTACCACAAAACTAGAAGGATCAATCTTCTCATTCAAATCAAAGGCGAACATATTCTTTTGTACTAGTGGCAACCTCTCCTAGATGTTCTTTATTTCCCAGGCTGTAATTTGATAATGTAAATTTGGCTTCACCAACAACTGATTTATCTTGAGAAAATCAGTCTGATTCATCTGTTGGATGACAGATTGAATATTGTCCTTATTCTTTCTAGAATTTTCTTGATTCATTTCTATTTCCATCTGCCCCAGTGCCTCTGAAATATCATTTTATTCAAATTCAACTAGTTTTGTATCTATAGAAAGATAATGTCTCGAGACAAGCCTCCTTTGCATCTCTGACAAGTTTCTTTATTTCTTCCATATTTGTTTCCCAAAATTTCAAGGCCATTTCACCCTTCACTTGTTCATAATGTGAGAAAGGGGCAAGACCATGGATATTGGCTTTCTACCTCCATATGATAAATTCCTGAAACCACATGCATCTTTTTCTTTGACAAAAATACTTTTCAGAGAAAGATTTATTGTTTGATAGCATTTCTAAATAGTATCCACCTTATGATATAGCTCCTGCTGGAAAACTTCGAACTTCTCATTGATTTCTGATGCTTGTGTTTTGAAAGTAGTGATGTCTATTGTTGTGTTCTCTGTTAGGGCCAATTTGGCCTGTAGTTGTTCTATCAAATTGTCCTGCTGAGTGATCATACCTTTGCTGGTTTGTGAACTTTGGTAAATCGGCTCGAGTTTATCCTGTAACTGCTTCATCTAATGATGATAGTTTAACTTGATTTGTTTTGTATTGTGTATTTCATTTTGAAATTGTTCCACAAAGAGAGATTTTTGTTGCAGTTGTTTGGTGAGATTGTCCACTGACCATTGATTGGAAGTGGAAAAAGTGCCTAGTGAATCTGCAACTTCCTTGGCAAACTCAGGATCATCTTGACCTTTTCCATCATGCATAATTCTCTACCTTTTAGTGACTAATCAATATTTTTTCTATGATTCTTTCTTTACAATAACATTCTGTTTCTTGCTGAAAAAGAAACTTGAGGGAGGCATTTCTTCAGGAAAGATAGGAGTAAGGTCATCTACATGAACGAGCTTTGAACTAGGAGTTCCAAAACTGGTCGCCAAAGGGGTTAATGAGGGAATAAGAGAGATAATTGTTGTAGAGCTTTCTAGAACTATTGTATTTGGGGTGCCAACAAGAGTAGTTGGTGTTGAATGAGGAGAAATTTGTCATTGATTCAGGAAAGCTTAAAACTAGGCTAATATTTGTTGATCATTCATACCTGACATTGGTGTTTTTATCTCTTTAAATAAACCTTATGAACTCTTTGAAACTTCTTTAGCTTTGTTTTTAGTGGAGCAACTTGGTTCAGATTCTGTGGGTTTTGCTTCCTCTGAAGATGGCATGGGATTTGAATCTCCTTGTAAGATCTTAAGAAAATTGTTTCATCTATGCTTTTGGAAGTTGAGGAAACCATCTTGTTGGTTAGGAGGCAGAGTCTGGAATCTACTTTGAACTTTTTCATAGGATCTAAATCCCCTAAAAATATCATCATAAGGAGACTCATCGTGGATGTATCTTTTCATGTTGTATTGAGCCAAATGATTCTCCACTATCTTATGTGGATCATGAGTTTTTGATGCAGGAGCATCACTCCACTTCAGCAAATGTGCCAACACACCAACACATAGACATGCAATGGAGAAAGGGAGAGGCACTGAGCCTCCCATTTTTTTAAATTTGAAATATGATCCTATACGGATTTCGTGTTGTAAGGTTGATAAATTCCAGGACATGCCTTTGTACATGCAGTAGATAGGGTTTCCTGTAGAAGGTCTATATCATAGTTAGGTCTGGATCAACATTTATGGAATGTAGCCATAGAGGTATGGTGTCGTAACTGAGACAATGATAGCACTAAGGAAGTGGTGAGGATAAGCTCGGGGAGCCCTCGATTTGTAATTGGGAGACTTGAGAGAGAGAATAGAGAGTCTTAGGAGACTTAGGAGGTAGAATAGTTCTAAGAGAGAGCTCGAGAGAACTGGGACTTTGTTGCAGTCCAATTTTTGTAAACATCTGTATAGACACACAAAGATAATAGAAAAGCAGTTTTTCCTGCATATCGTGTGTTTGTGTATTTTCATGAATGAATGATGTGGATGTGTGATAAGTTTCATTTGTAGTAGGAGATATATTTATTTTATTTTCATTGAGTTTTATAATATCATTCTGGATTCTTTAGGTCGTGCAAGGAGTGCACAACAAAACAATTGAGGTTCTGTAGACAGCTTAAGGAGTGCGCATATGAACTTTTCGGATTCAGAAAAGATCGTGACATGAGGGCACACCAGAACGATCACAAACTCAAGAGGAACCTCAAGGTTACTGAATACCTTAGGGGAGGGGGAACTATGCAGAAGGAGCATAGAGAAATAGAGTTACTGAGAACTCTGCCAGGTGGGCATCAAGAAAGTGTAAGAGTGCACAGAAGGAACCCTATGTTGAGTTCAGGAGGAACCAGAGTTACTGAACACTCTATAAGGAAGATCTCTACAAGGTGTGCATCAAGCAAGGAGATCACCAGGAGGGAGGGAATCATTTATTTTCAAGAAATCCTTCAGATTTGAGTTTGACAAAATCCCAGAAACGCAAGGAGTGTGTGGGAGATCGAAATATTCAAGGAGATAAATCTCATAAGGAATAACATAAGGAGTGCATGGGAAGAAAAATTATTCTAAGTCCTAAATCTTAGAAGAGACAAAGCATTCAAGAATGTAAGTGAGACCCTAGATAGTCGGGTTCGCAGGAGAAATTTCAAAGGCCGAGAGCTTTGAGCACTTTCAAAATCTTCCAAGTTGGGAGAAGGTGGAAGCTTGGGAGGAGGAGCGACAAAAACCATTAAATTGGTTGTGGGAAAGGAGCCTGGACCGTTAGATCAATGTCCAATGACATAAGGAAACACAGAGGAGGAAACAAATCTCAAGCATTGGATATGAGAGCAGAGGATCAACCGTTGTTTGATCACGAGAAAGTGCACAAGCTTTAGCGTTGTGTATACGTAGGAGAGCAGACTTGTTGAAGTTCCAAAGTCCCAAAACCATTTGGGACCATCCATAAACTAGAAGGACACGTGGTGAAAATCTATTGATTTTGGATGGAACCACTCCAAGAGGAATGATGATCCAGGTGGATATCGGTGGCCACCCACCTTTTCCGACTGGCTCAAAACAGTTTTCTGGCAATTTTGGCAATTTACTATTTTTAGCAGGTTTTAACTTCCGGGGCCATTTTGAGGGCCTGAATGAAGTTTTTTTGAGATCGAGGTTCTCAATGATAGCCGAAGGCATGATTGAGCCCCCAAAATGAATCTCCTCGATGATACCTTTCCAACAAGCTATCACGCACCTAAAACGGAGATCGTATGCAAAAGTTACGACCCCGGGAAGTTGATGTACTAACTTACCCAAATGGGGCCCACATGACTTTTGGCGCTTCATCTCCTAGGGTTAGGTTTTGGATGTATATGACTTTTGGCATTCTCATCTATTGTAAAAAGGCCTCTAGAGCCTCATTTTAATCATCTTCTCACGGATGCGAGTAGCATCCACATCTCTTCTCAGAGATAAGCTACCAGCGCCTTAGCTAGTTTATTTACATTCTGTCTGTAAGCATATTTCAGTCATTTGTTATTAATGAAATGAAGACTTATTTCCGCTGCATCTCTGCGTTTATGTGTATTTCGGTATTTCATTGTGTTCCTACATAAATCCGGATCAGTGGTATTAGAGCGGTCTGCTCATTCTCGATCCTTCTTTGCATGTCCCCAACGAGATCAGGGTATAAGGAGTTGGGACTCGATTTGGTTGAACCTTTGCGAGATCAGCCTCGCAAACCCCGACGACCGCCCATGGGGAAAGAAAAGAAAGATGAGGGAGCAGGAGATCCTATCAAAATGTTGCTCGAGGAGGCCCTCGAGAAACAAAGGAACGCGATGATGGACAACTTTGCCCAGATTCTTCAACGGATTCCGACTGGTGGTGCATCCACATCCAGAAGCCACTCTGGAGGTGCCACTCCTTTTAAGGTACAAGTAAACTTTGACATTCCCATATTTGATGGCCAAATAGATGCAGATGCCATAGATAGATGGTTGAATCTGCTAGAAGGATATTTCTCGGTTCATGAGTTTTCCGATCGAGAAAAGATTATTTTCGCACTCCTCAAAGCTGCCCCCCATGTCAAGGACTGGTGGGAAACCTACTCCGAGCAAGAGGGCGAGGGAAAAACCTCTTTGTTCTCGGCCACACCCACTTGGAATTCTTTCCGAGATGCCATCAAGGAACAATATTATCCCGTGGGGAGCTATGAGGACAAATACATACAATGGACTACTTTGCGGCAGCAAAGGGACCAAGATGTGCATGAGAT
>ML782067.1:179140-204524 GCA_009831015.1 Picea engelmannii | reverse complement strand
CTAGAGCCTCATTGTAATCATCTTCTCACGGATGCGAGTAGCAGCCACATCTCTTCTCAGAGATAAGCTACCAACGCCTTAGCTAGTTTATTTACATTCTGTCTGTAAGCATATTTCAGTCATTTGTTATTAATGAAATGAAGACTTATTTCCGCTGCATCTCTGCGTTTATGTGTATTTCTGTGTTTCATTGTGTTCCTACATAAATCCGAATCAAATGAGCGCATAGAGAAGTTGAAACTTCCGAAGCCCAAAGAGCCGAAATGAATTTGGATCGTTAGATTAAGAGGGAATACGTGTCAATAGGTCGTGAGATCCAGAAGGAGGTGGAGGTGTAACACTGAAACACCTGAAGGCTGAAGATTTGAAGAGCTGATAGCCGTTGATCTGCAGAGGGGACAGTTGTCACCAGATCGCAAGCTCCGAGGAAATTTATAATGGAGTTTCAGTTTGAGAATTGAAACTGTCGAATCACGAATGCCCAAAGAGAATATGAGCCATCAGGTATAGAAAGGGGATGTGTGGTGAAAGAAAATGAATTCCGAGTGAAGTCACTCTAGGAGAACGTGAAGGGGAAAGGTTTGACATCGTCCAATCCTGAACAGTCGAAGCGAACAATAATCGTCGATCTGGAAGAGGATAGGTGTCACCAGATCGTGGAATTCAGAAGATTACGCTCCGAGGTTTTTATGGAAAGAAGTTTTGGAAAGTTCTGAAGCGTCGAAGGCTGAAATGATTAAGGGTCATTGATCCCAAAGGAAGAATGCGAGTCGTTGATCTGCGAAGGGACACGTGGAGGACATAGATTCACTCCGTTAGACAACCATTGAACAATCGTTGGATCAAGAGAGGATAGGTGTTAGAAGATCCAACACTCCGTAAGATTTCACTTCGGAGATTTGTGGTTGTTGATATTTGAGAAAGTCAAAGGCCGAAGTCCCAGAAATGACGAGAGCCATCAATGTGAAGGAGGACACATGGTGCTAAATCTAGGACTCTAGAGGAAAGCAGAGGAAGGACAGGTCCGAAGACTCAGAGAAGATCTCGATCGTTTATCAAGGAAGGAGCTGTAGGACCATTGATCTAGTTGAAGAGGCCAAAGTCCCGAAGAGGGAGCACGACCGTATATTTTGGAGGATACATGTCAGTAGATATTCCACTCTGGAAGATAACTAGTCAACAATGACATGGATTTGAGATTTGAGATCCCCGAAGGCCGGATTTGCAGAGGAAATCCTCGCCACACATTTGAAGGGACAAGTGTTGAAGGATCTTCTATTCCAGAAGATTTCCATACAGAGGTAGCGAGGGTTTGATATTTCAAAACCTCGAAGTCCGAAATCGCAAACTTATCTTGTCCATTGATTTCGAAGAGACAGATCTGGTCCATGGATTTGGAGAGGGCAGATCTGAACCATCAATCCAGAGGTACCGTGAAGATCGGAGATCGACGGTCCTGAAACATTTCGGGGGATTTGAGGTGCATGAATTTTAATAGGTAATGCACTATTGAAGGAAGGGGCTAGTGTAAAAGAGCTAGCGTCCGAAAATTGAAGAGCGCCTAAAAAGGGAAAGAGGGGCCTGCGCCTAAAAAGGGAAAGAGGGGCCTGTGTACATTTTATTTGGGTTCAACTAGGAGCTTGAAGAGTCAATCCGACTCAGAAGAAGGAAAGATCCAGAGACCGGGAGGTCACGCAGCCCCAGGAGGGAAAGGGGTCTGCATCATGTGGTATCCAAGCACATAATTGATTTTTGTAGGAAAAGGAGGTAATCTAATGACATCAAGTGGTATCAGAAGGTCAAAATTTGTTTGTAGACAACAAACAAAGGAGAGATGGTGAAAGGAGATGACCCGATAACATCAGGTTGTATCACAAACAAGAGTTTTCTTGTTGACATCAGGTGAAGGAAGCAGAGTACTGATGCTTTGTGAGGAATTTGCTGGATGTGCACAACAACAACAATAATTTAAACAACCAGGTGAGATGTGAGAAAAGATGGAGATGTTCTCAGATGTAGAGTGATCCATAGGTTTTTCAGGAGGGCAAATAGAAGGTGGAAATGGCTACTGAAGTCCATGAGTGTGGTTGAAGAGAAGGTCGCAAGTAGAAATGTAATCCAGAGATGGATTTGGAGCTCAATGAGATAAGAGTAAGGATGGAGCAGCTAACATTAAAAATGTAGCAAGATGCTAAAGCGCATTGGGTGTATGAGTGGCCCATGAAGAAGAAGGTGAAGTGGCATGTTCAAAAGTTGTTGGCTAGAAAGCAACAACAAGAGTTGAGAAGGTGTCTGATGGAATTAGAAAACCTCAGTGACACAGAGGAGGAATAGATTCACATCTGTGAACCATAAATTGGGAGACACCTCAGTGATGAGGGGGAGGTGAGATCAGATAAAGATCTCATAGACTTCCAGGTGTGCATAAATGGACTTTCAAGTTGCTAGGTGGGCAATGGAAAGAGATCAGTGGAAGGTCTCATATACTGCCAGAGGATCTGTGCTGAAAGTTCAAATTTCCAAGTGGGCAATGAGATGGGATCGGTTGATCTCATAGACTGCCAGGTGGACAGAAGAGAAGTCCCAAATTGCCAGGTGGGCAGGAGGAAAGAAATGAGACAGTTTGAAAGTCTCCAGAGCTCAGAAGTGAGTTCAAGTCAGCAAGTAGTGCTGATAGGTGAAGATTCATGTGGATTTGTAGACCATGTGAATGTAGATGATGAGAAGTTAAATACTCTCACCATCCAAGAGGAAGATTAGAGGATTATTCTGATTATTGGAGGGATCAAGACATTCCTACCAAACAACCAAGTGGAGGCCAATGCACATGATGAAAGTGCAGCAGAAGAAGAAAGAAATCCAGCAGAAACTGTCAAAGAGGAATAAATCGAATAGACACTGATGTCTACCCCAACAAAAGGAGATGAGCATTCGAAAGAATGGCCCAAATTTTTCAGCCAGGAAGCTGAAACAAAGATGACTGCAGCACTGGAGCCTGCGGTAGAAAAAGAAGCAGACAACATAGACCTTGATGATCTGTATGAAGAATTGGAAGCCCTAGAGAGAAGGGTAATGGTGCAAAGCTTACACATCTGACAGGTCAAGTTGGAAGCAGATGGAGGAGCATACCAACCACAGGAACGGTTGGAGGGAGTTGGAGATATGCCAGCACAAGAAGAGATGATAGAAGAAACTAATTTGTTAGAGGAGGAAGCTGAGCAACAAATTGGTGATGAAACTGCAGAACTGGAGCCTGCAACAAGGTGGCAAGATAATGCCACAAAAGAAGAAGAAAATGATATGGGGGGTCAAGTTGATCTACCCACTGATAAGGAGGAAGTGCAACCGAGAAGACTGCATAAGGAGAGCCAACCACTAGAGCAGCTGGACAGAGTAATAGAGGAGATCAAGAAGCTGATGTTGAGGTTAGTAGAAGAAGTCAACAAAGGGGAGATGAACAAAAGAGAGCCTTCCATAGCAACAGGGAAGGAACAGAAGAAGCAACAACAACAAAAACAACAACAACATAGCTGGAGAGGAGCAAGAGGACAACTCCAAGGAAGAGTTTGGGATCCAGGAGGATTTCAACACTGGAGAAGAGGAGCTCATGAGTAGGAGCTCATGATTTTCCCAGCAGTGGAGTATGATGCAGGAACATCGCTCCACCTCAACAAATGTGCTAGCACGCCAACACAGAGATTCACAATGGAGAAAGGGAGAGGCATTGACCTTCCCATTTTTTAAAATTTGAAATATGATCTTATACAGATTTTGTGTTGTAAGGATGATAAATGCCATGCCATGCTTTTGTACAGGTAGTAGATAGGGTTGCCTTAAATGGTTGCCTGTAGTAGGTCCAGATTGTAGTCAGGTCTGGATCAACATTTATGGAATGTAGCCGTAGAGGTATGGTGTCGTAACCGAGACAATGATAGCACTAAGGCGATGGTGAGGATAAGCTTGGGGAGCCCTTGATTTTTAATTGGGAGACTTGAGAGAGAGAATATAGAGTCTTAGGAGACTTAGGAGGTAGAATAATTCTGAGAGAGAGCTCGAGAGAACTGGGACTCTGTAGCAGTCCAATTTTTGTAAACATATGTATAGGCACACAAAGATAATAGAAAAGCAGTTTTTCCTGCATATCGTGTGTTTGTGTATTTTCATGAATGAATGATATGGATGTGTGTTAAGTTTCATTTGCAGTAGGAGATAGATTTATTTTATCTTCATTGAGTTTTATAATATCATTCTGGATTCTTTAGGCTGTGCAAGGAGTGCACAACAAAACAATTGAGGTTCTGTAGCCACCACAAGGAGTGCACATCTTAACTCTGTGGAGTCAGAAAAGAATGTGCCTGGAGGGAACACCAGAGAGATCGTAAACTCAAGAGGAACCTCAAGGTTACTGAATACCTTAAGGGGGGGAAACTGTGCAGAAGGAGCACAGAGAAACAGAGTTACTGAGAACTCTGTAGAGCTCTGCCAGTTGGGCATCAAGTGAGTGGAAGAGTGCACAGAAGGAACTTTGTGTTAAGTTCGGGAGGAACCAGTGTTACTGAACACTCTGTAAGGAAGAGATATGCAAGGTGTGCATTGAGTAAGGAGATCACTAGGAGGGTGAGAAGAATTTCTTTTCAAGAAATCCTCCGGATCTGAGTTTGACGAAATCCCAGAAACACAAGGAGTGCATGGGAGATTGAAATCTTCGAGGAGATCAAGCTCAGAAGGAATAATGCAAGGAGTGCGTGGGAAGCGGACTTATTCTAAGTCCTAAAGCTCAGAAGAGACAATGCATTCAAGAGCATAAGCGAGACCCTAGATAGTCGGGTTCATAGGAGAAAGTTCAAATGCCGAGAGATTTGAACACTTTCAAAATATTCCAAGTCGAGAGAAGGTGGAAGCTTAGGAGGAGGAGCGACAACAATCGTTAGATTGGTTGTGGGAAAGGAGCCTAGACCATTAGATCAATGTCCAATGACATAAGGAAGCGCAGAGGAGGAAACATATCTCAAGTGTTGGATCTGAGTGCAGAGGATCAAGCATCGTCTGATCATGAGAAGGTGCACAAGCTTTAGCATTGTGTATACGCAGGAGAGTGGACTTGTTGAAGTTTCGAAGTCCTGAAACCATTTGGGACCGTTCATCAATTGGAAGGACACGTGATGGAAATCTATTGGTTTCAAATGGAACTGCTCTGGGAGGAATGAGCGCACAGAGAAGTTGAAACTTCCGAAGCCCGAAGAGCCTAAGGGCTGAAATGAATCTGGATCGTTAGATTCAAAGGGAATACATGTCAACGTATCGTGAGGTCTAGAAGGAGGTGGAGGTGTAACGCTGAAAAACCCGAAGGCTGAAGAGTCGAATATCTGAGAGTCGTCAATATGCAGAGGGGACACTTGTCACTAGATCGCGAGCTTTGGGGAAATTTACATTGGAGTTTCAATTTGAGAATTGAAACTACTGAATTGTGAATGCCTGAAGAGAATATGAGCCGTCAGATCTAGAAATGGGACGCGTGGTGGAATATCATGAATTCCCGGTGACGTCACTTTGGGAGAATGCAAAGGAGAAAGGTTTGACATCGCCGAAGCTCGAATAATTGAAGCGAATGATAGTCGTCGATCTGGAAGAGGACAGGTGTCACCAGATCATGGACTTCAGAGGATTGTGCTCCGGGGTTTTTATGGAAAGAAGTTTCAAAAAGTTTCGAAGCGTCGAAGGCCGAAATGATTAAGGGTCATTGATCCCAAAGGAAGAATGCGAGTCATTGATCTATGAAGGGACATGTGGAGGATGAAGATTCACTCTGTAAGACAACCATTGAACAACCATTGGTTCAAGAGAGGACAAGTGTCAGAAGATCCAACACTTTGAAAGATTTTACTTTGGAGATTTGTGGTTGTTGAGATTTTAGAACGTCGAAGGCTGAAGTCTCAAAAACGATGAGAGCCATCGATGTGAAGGAGAACACATAGTGCTAGATCTAGGACTCCATAGAAAAGAGGAGGAAGGACAGGTCTGAAGACCCAGAGAAGATCTTGGTCGTTGATCGAGGAAGGAGTCGTATGACCGTATATCTGTTTGAGGAGGCCAAAGTGTTGAAGCGGGAGCACGACCGTAGATTTGGGAGGATACGTGTCAGTAGATCTTCCACTCTGGAAGATAACCAGTCAACAACGAAAGGGATTTGAGATTTGAGATCCTCAAAGGCCGGATTCACGAAGGAAATCCTGGCCAGACATTTGAAGGGACAGATGTTGAAGGATCTTCCTTTCCAGAATATTTCCATACAGAGGTAGTGAGGGTTTGAGATTTCAAAACCCCGAAGTCTGAAATCATGAATAGATCTGGTCCGTTGATTTCAGAGAGACAGATCTAGTTCATGGATTTGGAGATGGAATATCTGAACCATCAATCCAGAGGTACCGTCAAGATTGAAGATCGAAGGTCCCGAAACATTTCGGGGGATTGGTTGTGCATGAAGTTTAACGGGTAATCGCGTGGTCATGTGGGTCACTGTCCAAGGGCACACACAATAAGGGGCTAGTGGAAAAGGAGCTAGCACCCACAAACACACGTTTTTGCAAGGTTGTGACCTAGCGGAATATTTAAGGAAGGGGCTAGTGTAAAAGATCTAGTGCCCAAAAATTGAAGAGCGTCAGAGCACGCAAACACAGGGGTGCGGGTACCACAGGGTCTGCACCCAAAAAGGGAAAGAGGGGCCCATGTACATTTGATTTGGGTTCAACTAGGAGCCCGAAGAGTCGATCCGACTCAGAAGAAGGAAAGATCTAGAGACCGGAAGGTCGCATAGCCCCAGGAGGTAAGGGGGTCTGCATCATTTTTGAATTCAATGTCAACTAATTTGAATTCTTCCAATGCTGCAGCCTCGGATTTTGTATGACCAAAATCTGTCAATGTAAACATACCAACTTGAATGGGGAAAGTAGGCCATACCTTTTTCTGAGCCACTTTTAATTCCTTGGTGATACCTCCTACTACTGTTTTGTATGCCACTTCTCTGCACACCAACCTGTCAAGTAAAAATTGTGGAAGGGCATGAGGAGGCACAGAAAAATTGAACACTCTAATGTAGGAAAAATTCTCCTCGATGAACCAGTCTAAAAGTGTGCCTAAGTTTCCCATAATCTTCTCTAAAATCTTGGGCGGTGGGTGGCCATAGATAGTTGTGTGAATAGGTACCACTACGCTGTGACATATTTCGTAAAATAAATCTTTATCATTTTCTTCCCATAGTTTGGAGTGGTAAAAATGTATAGGCTTAGAACTAGACAAGGTTCAACTCCAGTTCATCAGGGGGAATGGGGTCATGAAACAAATGGCATCCATGATATATGCAGACATGTAAAAAGGAGCAGGTTGCCCTTTTGATTTCAATGATTGATACTCGACAATTTCCTTATCCAGGTTATTAGACAACATTTTATCCCAATTGAAGGTATAACCCTCAACTACTTCATTCATTATGGCTACCCATTCGACTGAGAAATGCATAGGGTTCTTTTTCCCAAATAGACGACATAGCATCATGGCTATATATAATATATGAGCATCTAAAGACGTCACAGAATACATACCATGAGTGTCGGTTTTGAATTTATCTGGATGTCCCCACCATGACTTGATTATATCATGGCCAATTCTACCATATTGAGTGCATTCTTTTCTCTCAAAATCTAGGAGAAATGCTGCATTGTAAGTATATTTGGGTGTAGAAGAAATCTTGTACATTACTTGTATATTCTCTAGTTGAAAAGAAATGATGGAGGTCTTTTGGTGGATGATGACGCTTCTGGATTGAATGTCGATGTGTTTCTAGATCCCAACTTATCATATCATTATAGGGTATAGTCCTAGGACGTGCAACAATCTTATGCAATTCTGATTGTGCTACCAATCTGAGCTTGGCTGAAAAGGACTCGTTGTCTTCCTCTACAAAATCATCTGGACAATTAATAATCTTATGTTCTAAGATATCATAAACCTGCTTCCAAGACTTAATGATATCCGTAACTCGCAGAGTGGTGTCTGATAGAATGTATGTGTTTGGATTGGAATCATCAACTGATGCATCTTGCTTCCTCGCAACTTTACATGGAGACATAATCCTCAGAGAAATAAAATTAGCCTGTCTGTAACAAGAGAAGTCTATAACCTCTTCACTGAATGAAAAACTGCTAGTTGTAAATGGTAAAATGACTTGAAATTTGAAATGTTTTATTCATAAAGTCTATCGATCTTCGTATAGATTTACTGACAAAGAATTTATTAAAAATTTAATGGAAATTTATTACCTGGTGATTCACAATATTTATTTAAATCGTTAACCTTAGTCAATCATAAATGTCATTAATACTTTGATGGTTCGATGTTCATAAGTTTTGGATGTGACAGGATAGAAATCCTCTAAAGGCCAAATTCTTGAAGTAAATGTTTCGAACTGTTATATGTACTTTGGGTCTTCAGAACTCTAGAAATTTGGAGCTCTGAGAGTTCATTTGTTTTAAAAGTGTGGTTCGTACTTTGGTGGTTTGGTATTCGAGAGTTTTGGATATAGCACAAGAGATATCTCCCGAAGCCCGAAACTGCAGAGTGATTAATTAATACTTAATCATGATTAATTAAATTTATTAAATGTTTTATCAACTCTTTAAAACACTTTTACTTTTTTGTAATATTCATTACTTCGACGCTTTGATACTTCGACGGTTTGTGGACTCAATCTTTGTTTAAATTCCCGAAGGGCAATCTCCTGGAGTGATGTGGCAGAGATGACATCATTCTTGGTGATGTTTCAAAAAATAAGGAGTGACATGTGTCACTTAAAATCGAGCAAGTAATCTGACACAAATGTTAAAAAATAAGTGCCATGTTTCAGCCCCAGAAAAATATTAGAAGACACGTGTCCTATGACTCATCTGTAAGTCTATTTGGAAATTGTCATGAGGAAAAAAATTTCGGGACTTCATAGATTTGAGATTTTTGTGTTTTAGACTTTTTGAAACTCCCGAAGCACGAAGCTCTGAAGTGTCTATTAAAGATTTTCTTTTGAACTTCGGGTGGCTTTTATATTTTGGAGATCACCAGAACCGTTCAATCAAAAATTACAAATCGTCGATGAGCGTTATTGTAAGCGCTTTATTATGTATAAAAACCAATGGATTTATTTTAATTTAAAAGGCAAATTCCTAAGTTTTTTTATTTTTAGTAAAATTTTAATTCTAAGAGGCCAAAAAAAAAGAATAAAAGTTGGAAAATCTAAGTGTTCTAACAGGTGGATTAAAAGAAGACATTAAATATGAGATTTTCCTAAAACATCCTCTAAATATTATGTAAGCTATGCAATTTCTTTGTCATATTCACGCCAAGAATAAGGCTACAACAAATGTAACATTGGACCATATGCAAGAAGTAGAGATTGCTTTAGGGTTCATAAGACAACTGTACCTCAACCAACAAGGTTGACACCTCAACAAATGGATGAAAGAAGAGTAAAGGGACTATGTTTCAATTGTGACTGTAAGAGCCAAATTAAATAAACAACCATTTAATTTACAACATAACAATAAAAGTCAAGAAAATTATATAATTTAGCACATAATTGTGACTGTAAGAGCCGAATTAAATAAACAACCATTTAATTCGGCTCTTACAGTGACAGAAAGTACAGTAAGGAGCATAAATGTGGCGAAAATAAATTATTCTACATATACGGTGAAGAGGAAGAAGATCAAGAATTGGAACCATCACAAGATCTAGATCTATAAGAGACTACTCCAATGATTCTTACCATGCATTGTCTGACATCAATACTCCACAAACCCTCAAGATATGAGGATACATCAAAAATAAAAAGGTAACAATGTTGATTGATTCTAGTAGTACCCATAACTTTATCAGTTACAAATTAGAAAAAGATCTCAATTTCTTTGTATTTCCAGCACTAGAGTTTCAAGTAATGATTCCATATGGAGGTACCATAAATTGTTCTAGGAAGTGTCATAGTATTAAGCTCAATATGGGGGAGTATTTTTTGGATAGTCCCATGATTATCATCCAAATGGGTGGTGTCGATATTGTATTAGGGGTCCAATAGTTACAATCGTTGGGAATAATGCCCCTTAATTTTCAAGATATTTTCATGATATTTTCCTCAGAAGGTAAGGAAATTGAGCTTAGAGGTACCCAAGGGAAACCCTCTAAGGTGATAAGCTCTAATAGCATGACAAAATTACTCAAAAAGGGACGCCATTGTGTAATTGCACAATTGTGCTCACTAGATGTTCAAACATATATATCCTTTGCTCTAGTGGATCTCCAAATGGTTATCAACAACCATTCCAATGTATTTGGAGAGATACGTAAGGGTCTTCCACCTGCTTGAGATCACGATCATGCTATTCATTTGCAACCTAGAAGTGTACCACCTAACATTAGGCCTTCGAGGTATCCATATGTGTAGAAGAGTGAGATTGAGCCTATGATCCATGGAATGTTAGAGGCTAGCATCATTCAACCTAGCCAAAGTTATTTATTTTCACTAGTAGTGATGGTTATAAAGAACGATGGTTCATGGCATATGTGTCCAAATTATAGACAACTCGATAAAATGACCATCATAGATAAGTCTCCTATTTCCGTCATTGATGAATTATTAGGTGAATTCCATGGAGCAATTTTCTTTACTAAGTTGGATCTTCGTTTGGGATATCATCAAATTAGAATGAGGTACGAGGAAATTCCCAAAAAATCCTTTAGAACACATGAAGTTTATAATGAGTTTTTAGTTATTCCATTTGGACCTACTAATGCACCGTTAATATTTCAAATGTTGTTGAATTCAATTTTCAAACCCTTCCTTAGAAAATTTGTGTTAGTATTTTTTGATGACATACTATTCTACAACAAATCTTGTGAAGATCATGTACAACACATTGATAGAGTATTACAACTTTGGGAAGAGAAAAAACTTTATGCAAAGCCTTCCAAGTGTGCATTTGGGGTTCAAGAAGTGGAATATTTGGGTCATATTGTATCTCATGAAGGTGTAAAAGTGGACCATAATAAAATTAAAGCTATGAGGAAATGGCCAATTCCAAAAACCTTGAAGAAACTTAGAGGATTCTTAGGATTGACATGATATTACTACAAGTTTGTCAAGAACTGTGGTCAAATAATGACACCTCTAACAAAATTATTAAAGAAGGAAACATTTTATTGGACTCATGAAGAAACCAAAGATTTTGAAAAACTGAAGGAGGCTTTGTGTACAAGTCCTATCCTAGCCACACCCGACTTCACAAAAAAAAATGTTGTGAAATGTGATGCCTCAGGCCATGACATTCGGGTAGTTTTAATGCAAGAAGGAAGGTTCCTTGCCTTTGAAAGGAACCAACTTAAAATAAAAAAACTTAAACCCATTCATGGAAAATAAATGTTATCCATACTACATGTAGTTAAGAAATGACACCCATACCTAATAGGAAGACAATTCAAAGTAAAAACATATCATGATAGTTTGAAGTACTTCTTGGAGCAACGATTATCTTCAGAAGAGCAACATAAATGGGTTACAAAGATGCCAGGTTATGAATTTGAAATTATCTACAAGAAAGGAAAACATAATATTGTAGTAGATGCACTTTCAAGGAAAGAAGAAGAAACATAGGGTTCACTATATGCTATTTCTATTATGAAATCTAATTGGGTGGAAGAAGCAAAGATAGAATGGAAGCAAGATCAAGAGGTATGCAAGATCATTCAAAACTATAAGAGGACCCGAATTCATTAGATAATTTTGCATGGAAGAATTATTTGCTATGGTATCATGAGTGCCTATATTTATGTAAGAATTCCCAACTCAAACAAAATGTCCTTTTGGAATTGCACACTTCTTTTATAGGAGGACATTCAGGGTTCTTGAAAACTTACCACGAGATCAAGAATGCTTTTTTCTGGGAAGGTATTAAAACTAATGTTCAAAATTTTGTGTTTGAATGTGTGGTTTTCCAACAGAATAAGGGATAAACAATCAAGACACCATGTCTCCTACAACCATTAACTATACCAAGTCAACATTGGGAAGAAGTTTCAATGGAATTTATTTAAGGTTTACCCAAATATGAAGGAAATAATGTCATCATGATAGTAGTGGATTGACTCACAAAGTATGTCCATTTTTACTCTCTTTCTCATCCTTTTAAAGAAAATATAGTAGCCACAACACTCATTGAAATAGTTCAAAAGCTACATGAAGTCCCCAATATTATTATAAGTGTCAGAGATCAAATTTTCACTGGAAATTATTGGATTGAATTATTTTCTTATTTGGGTCAAGGATAATTTTAAGGATGGAAATTTATATTAAAATGTAGAAACTTGAGCTAATCTTACTAGTCCTTAATATGAAAAATGTAAAATGTTTGATGATAGTTAGGTAAAAATACTCAAATTTCTAAGGATTTTATATATTTTCTATAAAATTTTGGTGATTTTTAAGGTAAAATAGTTTTATTCTATGGAATTTTGGCGAATTGTTTTTAGAAAAAATGGAAATTGGCGAATCTTTTTTTGGGGAAAACCATGGAAAATTATCCCATTTACGAAATTTAGCCCCTAAAGTCATCTATGATTTGGGCACTCAATTGGCTCACAACTCATCTCACCATCCTCAATCCGATGGCAAAATTGAGATTGTGAATAAATGTTTAGAAGGGTATCTTCGTTGCTTTGCATATGATAAAAAAACATAATGGGTCAAGTGTTTACCCTTGGTATAATGGTGCTACAACACATCCTTCCATACTTCACCAATAATGTCCCTAGTTTTGACACTTTATGAATATCATCCTCCATCCATCACATCTCCCTTGAAAGGGAATACAAAGGTTTAAGTAGTGGAGGAACACATAGGGCTCCAACAAGAGGTTCTTAAAATATTGAAGGACAACTTGGATATGGCACAAAGTAGGATGAAACAACAAGCAGATCAACAACACAGTGAAAGGGAATTTGAAGTGGGGGATTGGGTGTTTTTTAGGCTACTACCATATAAACATATGTCCCTCAAGTAACAAAAGAAGGACAATAAATTAACACCCAAATATTATGGCCCCTATAATGTTTTGCAAAGGATTGGAAGTATGTCTTACAAATGGGAGTTGCCTCCATCTTCACGTGTACATCCAATATTCCATATTTCTTGCTTAAAGAAGGTAATAGGTGACAACATCCCAGTCCAAACTATTTTACCAGAGATTAGTGAAGAAGGGACAATCATACTAGAACTAGAAAAAATCATAAAAGAACTAGAAAAAATCCCTGAAATAAGGATTAAGTAGCTGTGAAATCGAGAAATTACTTACTACCTTGTCAACTACTATTGGAAGAGGAGACATGGGGAGATTAGTTCTTCATGTAGAAACACCCATAGTTAGTCAAGTGTTGAGGAAAACACTTGTTTGAAGGGGAGGGGCACGTTAAGCCCTAGAAAAAGGCCCATTTTAAGTATAAAACCCATTATTAATCCCTAGATATTGAATGATTACATTTCTAGTGTTATATTTGTAAGTAGTCTAGAACCCTTTATTGTACCCTTTCATTATAATTCTACCCATTGTCTCCTATATATTTACTAGGGAGACCTAGTCTTAGGGGGATATTATCTCATCTTATATTGTCTTCTAAATTGGATATATTGCAAACGAAGGTTTCCCTCTCGAAGTGAATTGCATTCACCGATTTTTTTAATCATTTTCAAGGCATTGGATCATAATAATGATGGTACATGGGAAACAAATTTCAAGGATATTGTAGTTGAAGGATTCAATTATTTATCATCCATATTCAAAGAGGACTCTAGAGATAGAATTGAAATGGCAATTAGGCTATCAAATTCATTTCCTATCTTTTTCAATCACAAGGACAGTCAGGCCTTGATGAAGGGGGTTGGGAAAGAAGAACTACATAAAAACTTATGGAGATTTCGAAAGGACAAAAAATCTAGAGACAAATGGCCTTCATGTGTACATTTTTTTAGTATGTTATGATTTTATAGAAGAAGACTTAGGAAGGGTGGTGGAGGCTACAAGAACCATAGGTAAAATTCTTGGAGCTTACAACACAATGCGTATAACATTGATCTTGTTGGCACCCAAAGTTTTGGGATAAAGATTGCGCACACACACTACAATTTTGTGTGCACACTAGTAGCTACGCAATGGATCACATAAGGAACACATGCCAGTTCACCTTCTAATATGCGTGCCAATTCGAGTTCTAATATGCGTTCCAGTTCGATTTCTACTATGCGCACCAAAAATCAAGAAGATACCGCATGCACATTAGAATCAAGAAAATGATCTTCGAGAAATATTCCCAAATGATTAAATCAAGCAGCATGAGAGATCGTGGAACAATCAAGGGATGAGAAGGAAAGTTAGTTAAGATTGCCATGAATTCAAAGAGGCTGCATGGACTATATTAAGGTGTTAGAAGCATGTGGGACTCGTAGTCAATATATCAAGTGGAGTAGAAATGAAAGTGACATAGCACAGAACAAAGAAGGAAACAAAAGGGGAGCAACGATGACACATGAGAGGTTGTTGTTGTTTCTAAGGTTGTTGCTATTTTTTTGGTTGATTGTTGTTCATTCAGTGGGTTCGCTTTGAGCTCTCTTAGTTGAGAGACGAGTCTTGCTATATTTTTTAAGAGTCTAGTTGTGAGTTTGGTTTTGTATGTAGCTAGAACAAGTTTTGTATGGAATTTGGAAGAGTGTCAGTTGATTAGTACATGCAGAGTATGAGTGAAAGTGCATAGTTCCTTGTAATGAACTATGGAGAGAATGTATGAGAGTGCATGGCACTATTCATGATGAATTATGAGTCTCTTAGTCCATGTAAATGACTATTTGAATGAATAAAATACAAGCTGCAATTATTCCTTTCATCTACTGTGTTGATTATGTGTCGAGTGAATGTGTGTGTTAATGTTACATGTTGTTAATCGTTAAGTATATTTCAATGAAATGTATGAATATCAACATGAGTGTATTCTCTGTGTAATTTAACCCTTCATCACTGACACAATACCATATGGTCTCTATGATTCTCATGGCCTCTCGGGTGAGACCTTATTCAGTCTTTGGTTGAGGATTGATATGCCGACGCCTTGGGATTTTTGTTGGTAAACTCTGGATGAATCCTCGGTCATCAACCCCCCAGGATTAATAAGGATGCACGCAAGTGAGCCAACAAATGGTTCTGTTTTCGGGGCTGAAGGTTTTGTATTTCATTATGGAGGTAGAGAATGAGGTGGTATCCATATCGAGAGGAAATACAAGATTGGTTGACTGTGAAAGAAGATGAGTTTACTCAACAAGAGACTCAAGGTATGATCACCAATGTTGAATGATGGAAGGATAAGTATATCTACACTAATATGCATGGAATTTTCTTACTGAATTTCCATGTTTATTGTATAAATGATTGAAGAGGTTGACTGCTACTAATACTAATTTGATGCCTCAAGAACCATTGGTCTAGGATCAGATCACAATTGATAGGACGAAGGCATTGGATAATAAGTGGGCTCGAGCAATTGATTTTTGGTTTGCTCGACTGAAGGAAGGTGTTGATCTAAAAGATTGTTTTATGGTCTTAAGGCCAGCCTCATGAGGATATGAATCCCCCTAGTTTTTAAAGAGGTGGTACTCCTCTTTTTTGTATGAAATCATAAACATAAATATAGAAAAGTCTAAGAAGGACCAAAATTTGAAAAGATAACATTCACATTCTGAACAATACCTGATATTGGGACCATGTATATTTTAAAGAAAACATATACAATATATTATAGAATACATAAACCAAATGAGTATGATAAATAATAGTCTTACATTTCCATCACAACATTCATCAAGACAATAAACAATATCCATAGTAAATAGATAAGAAAGATGGACTGCATATATAAGATAACTTTAAGTGATCATTCCATTAAACACCAAAAAGATTACGATGGATAAAAAATTTGGAAACTCATGCTTTAAATCAAAGCTTCGAGAATACAATAATGTAGTATCCCAAGTAGTTCTCTTGGAGTTTCAAAAAAATAATACAAGTCTTTAAATACAAAGTAAATTTCTTTAAAGAAAATATTTGCATTCACCCTTCAAAGAGGAATGGGATGGGGCTCCCATAGACCATAAAAATAAAAGACCTGGAAGATAAGAGGAAAAAAATCAAGGATCAACCTAGTTTTCATAGGATACTGAGAAATAGAAGGCAATATGACAAATGATTATGGAAGAAATAGACATAAAGGGGGGAACACAATTGTTGCTTGACTCACTATGATGGAAAGGTCTTGTAACCCTTTACTTGCTCGGAGGCGTTTCTTTTATAGATGCATGTTGTGGTTGAGGTGGCATAACTGCTACAACTGTTTCTTGATTTTCTGGCTCGGTAATTTTGATTAATGCCTTCTTCAACTACTCCTCAATATACTCCCTTAAAGGAACTACAATAATTTCATGCTTACTTTTAATTTCAAATAATTTATTTTCAAATTCTGTCAGATCCATACCCGATTGATGCAACATGTCATCAACTTCATCATTTCTATTGATATATCAGACTAACCATTTTTCAACTTCTTCTTCGGAAAACTCTATTGTTTCGGTGAATTCATTTTCCCAAGAAAATTTTAATGCATTAAGTTGTTCCATTAAGTTTTCCTTCGATAACATCATGGTATCCATCAATTAATTAGGACCATCAAGTCCCTTCGTAAGATCCACAAGTTTAAGGAACAAATCACTTTTTTAATTTTTTAAAACATCAATCTCATTTATGATTTCTTTCAAATCTTTAATTCTTCTCAGCCAACATGCATTGACCTGTTTCATCCGGTAAGTCGAAGGAAGTTTTTATTCTTTTTCTATGAGCTTCACTTAAGCTCGAGACTTTAGATGAGAATGTACTCACAGCTTCCCTGTAAAATCTTTCATCATTTTCTAGGTCCTTTTGCAAATATTCCTCGAAATTTTGTATTCTTGATGAAAAACTAGCAATATTTTGAGCAAGGTCCCAAATATATTGAATTATATAAATTCTCTTTTGTATGGCATCGCCACCAAAATATTTTCTTTTTGCTTGTAATAAACTTGAGGAGCCTTTATACTTACTGTTGCTTTCTGGAATGTTTTCTAACACAAGTGTGAGTTGGATGGAGTTCAAGGGCTCCAGAAATAATGGTCTTGGTATCAAGGCCACTTCTAACTCTTTTATCTTTTGTTTCAACTCTGGATTTTCTTTTTCCACAGTATCAAAATACTTCTTCAAAGATTCTCTAGTTGCACTGTGGAATTGTGCAATTTTTTATGGTGCAACTCCATCAAAATCAATTGATGATTTCCATATTTCTGATGACTTTTTATTTTTTGTATTGAATTTTTCTAATAACAATTTTTTGGATTCATGATTGTAGGCTGCATGGTGCAAAGTAACATATTTCTCCTCGAATATTTCGGGTTCCTGGGTACTTAGGGCTTCAATGATTTCCTTGGTTTCTAGTAGTCTTGTGTAGACTAGCTAGGTTCTTAGATGAGCTCGTCAATAGACATTGCTCATGGAATTTCTAGGACTTTAGGTATGCTTAACCCTGTTGTTGATGTATTTCTTTTTATTTTAAAAGAATTATATGCAATATGGGATTTTTCAAGACTTTTTCATAGTGGGTCTTTATCACCATCATCGTCTGACCCTCGAACTAATGCCTTTCTAATCTCCATACCACTGGTTCTATTCTTTGTTATTGATGGAATACTCTTTTGGCACGTTGTTAGTGAATTAGGGTTTTTGTTTGTCACTTCCCTGCCATGTTGTTGGTAACTATCATTGGTGTTGTTTATTTCTTCCATGTTATCTGAAACTTGGTCTGTTGCGATTTCAGGGAGATCTAGATTATCTCTACCACCTTCTTGAAATTATTCAACTTCAGTGAGATATGAAGGATAAAATATTAACTCCATATGTGTAGTGAATTTGTTATCTGGGTCAAAACCCTTAACAAATTTGGATTCCTTTAATCTCAATTATTCATGATGTCTTGCGAGTTCATCGAGGTGGATTATGTGCTTTACAATGAATTCCAATTTTCCATGGTAGGGGTATGAATTGTTTTTTCCTTCTATCATAAAAGAAATGGGCCCAGGTTTTATACTGTCTGCACATTTCCTCAACAAAATGTACATATGATACATAGAATTGGGGAAGAAAAGGCTTTTATTCACCACCAAACAACCTAATAACAGTAAATTATTCGGAAGTTTCATAAAATCCTTTACCAGAGAGAAAGGTGGTTTCTTCAAGAGATGGTCTTGATGTACTAGGACCAAAAATCAACTTTTTGAAATCTGAAATAAAATTGTTATGAACTGGGTAAAAATTATATTGAGCTTTGTGTCTATGCAAAGTCAAATACCATTCATAAACTGGTTCCATCTTAAAATCAACATTATTTTCTCTCATCGAGTCTTCAAATATGTGACCATAAGCGATGGTAAAGATAAGGTGAGAATTCATATAGAATTTTTGATTCTTTTTTAAATTACCCAGTTGGAAAGAAACTTCACTTGAAATAAGATAACCCCAATCTATAATGTATTTTTCATGCAAATCATAATGCAAGGCATAATGCAAGGCATATATAACATTTCTTGGTACAAATGCAATAGATTCCATACTAATAATACAGGTGAACAACCAGACAAATTATCTGTATGGGTATTTTAGTGAAGTTACCTTAATCCTGGAAATACCGGGGTCATTGCTTGGTTCCTCCAAACAATTTCTTAGAAAGCTCTCCCATCCTTTATGTTGCTTCAAAAATTCATCGGCCTCTTCATTTTTAAACTACAAGGTAGGTGTAGGGAGTCCTAGCATTCTAGAAAATGCTAAAGGAGCTAGAGAAATGGGTTGATGTCCTTGCAATTTAATCATTCTTTTCTTAGAGTTGAACTTATCTGTGCACCATTGAACAATTTATTTGAATTCTATAACTTCTGGAATGCAGTATGCTAATTTTATACTTGAGGTCCAAATTAAGTTCATTTTATTCTCGACCAGATAAATAGTCCTGTAGTAATTGTATTCCCTATACCACCGAAACTCTTGATCCTCACCGTTGAGCCCCAATATTGTGCATTTTAGAGGCTCATATTTCACACTCTTTTTGACCTTAGATTGACTTAATATTTACTTTTTGACCATATTTAGTAGTCAATCATGGGCATTTTGTATATTGTTTAATGAATGTTTGATTGAGATAGATTTTTGTGTATTATGTACCTTTTTGATCTAATATTTTGTTAGAAGATGAGTGTTCCACCAACTAGGTTGAGCTTCATAATTCAAGGGTGCCAAAACCCTTGAATTAGGGGATTTTTTCTCCTTGAAGGAGCTCACAACCAAATATTAAGGAAAACTATCCATACCTACCTCCTAGTGCACTCCTAGTGCATTTATGACCACTTTTGATCAACAACAGTCAGAGCTATAGATGTAAAGGGATGAGACCCCTCATTTACTCAGTCCTCTCTTTGATTTAGGAAGGTAGGTCAAACTTTCTAGATATATGTAGGCCTCTAAGTCTAGGATAGATATATAGAATTTTGGAGAAGTATTGTGTGCATATTTTGTGAAGACTTGTACTGAGAACTTAGAGCTTTCCTGCTCCTAATGTATTACTGATATTTATGAAATAAAGATGGTTATTCTTTCAGTCTATTAAGTTTTCTTCAAGGTTACTTGTGCTTCTTGGGTAGGGCCCATCCAAGAGGGCTCAAGGACCCTATTACTATTTATGTAGTTTTCATGCATATTAGTTAGTGCTTAGATAGTGATGATATAAAAAATGTTTTTTTTTCTTCATCTTATTAAAGTTTTTCTCAAGGCTCCTTATTCTTTTTGGGTAGGGTTCACTCAAGAGGGCTCAAGGGCCCTGTTGTAGTTTCTTTATTTATTTTCATGTTATATAGTGATTAGTTAACATTTCATTTCTTTTTGAATATTAATATAGTTTTGCATGATTAATTTTTCTTTCTATCAAGTTATCATTAACCAGTTAGTTATAGCATGTATCATGTAGAAAGATTCAACAACCTCTTGGAACACTCTTGGGTGCCTTTCCATGGCCAAGAACCTTAGATCCATTTCATTTTATTATAGCCTAAATTTGTTGATGCTTCAAAAGACTTACACTAGCTTTCTAGGCTTCTCTTTAGCTTCATGTAGGAGTTTCATGTAGAAATTATATAGTTCCTGTAGAAACTATATAGTTCCTATAGAAACTATACAGTTCCTGTATAAACCTCACGTAGGACTGTTTTAGGTACATATTTCATTTCATTTTAATCTTGTTTTTATGAAAATAGCAATGAACAATAAAAAACATATAGCTTGTTTTTAATCCAAGGGTTAGACATAAAATACCTTGTTTTTTCATGCATTAGTTTATCTTTCCTTTAATTGCAGTTTTCTGTCTTAAACTAGAATGAATTCATCTTCTGCTTTCAATTTTCTCTTTATGGTTTATTATGGTTTATTTACTACCATTAGACTAAATTCCTTTTCTACAAGATTAATTATCCTTTCAATTGGTGTGCTTTTTATTCAAGCAATAGATTAAGTTTCCTTCTATCATTTCAATTTCCTGCCATTAGACTAAGTTCCTTTTCTACAATTTAGATTAACTATCCTTTCAGTTGGTGTGATTTTTATTCAAGCAATAGATTAATTTTCTTTTTGTCATTTCAATTTCCTACACAATTTCATGCATATAAACCCTTGATTAGTCTCAGACCTATACTACTGTCAGTGCACACTGCATATACATTGCATAACACCTCTTAAGTTTGTATGAACCCTGGGTTGACAAAGTAAAGTAAGGAACCAATGATACAATAGTAAATCATCGTTTCTATTCTTGGGACCATCCCTCATGCCCAAGTGTGTTTAGTGTGCCTCTGCAATACAAATATTTTTTCTTACTTAACATTATTTTTCTGCTTTTGGCTTTGACAATAGGTGGTGCTACTATCGATGTTTACAACTTGGCATATTATTTTTTACTTAATTTCACCATGTATTTTCTTGATGGTTCAATCAATCATAAATCTTTCTTTTATATTGTCGGCTTGCGTGAGATTTGAATTTATTGCAAGTTTTAATGAATGTTTTGTGAATTTAATAATGACATTATGCTTACACAAGTGGCAACTGATGTGGTAGGGACAATAAATGTGATAGAAAGTGGTGATGTGATGTCACGACAGATGAAAAATGTTAAGTATGAGAGTGTAAAATGAGGAATGGAAAGTTAAAATTGTATAAAGCGGGACTGTAGACCTACAAACATGGATATGAAGAAAAGTAAGGATTGTTTTCAGGGCCATCCAATCATGGATGTCTCGGATATTGGATGGATCCACATGTACACCCTACTAATCCACGATGTATCCCAAATATTGGATTCTATGCATGCCAAATGAACACTTCTCCAAATTGGCATATAACTTGTGATGTCATAGGGTGTCCAATACCTGTTGAATATGCTCCAAATGTTCCTCCCAAGTTTGGCTGAAGATGAGGATGTCATCCAAATATAAAACCATAAAGGAGTTTTTGAATGGTCGTAATATATCATCCATCATCCACATGAATGTGTCCGGGGCATTAGTCAAGAAGAAAGGCATGCCCAACCACTCAAATAGGCCTTCTTTGGACTTGAAGGTTGTCTTTCACATATCAGTTTGGTCAATCGACACTTGGTGGTAACTTGACTTCATATCAATTTTACTGAAAAACTTGTCTCCCTTGAGGTGATAAGGAAGATCATAAATCTAGGGAATTGAGTATTGGTTCTTGATTGTGATCTTGTTCAGGGCTCTATAATCAATACAAATTTGACATGTCCCATCCTTCTTCTATACTAGAACAATTGGGCTCCCGCAAGGTGAGGATATTGGTCTGATGTGGCCTTTCAAAATTAGCTCTTGGATTTGGTGTTTGATTTCTTGATTCTTCAGAACAAAATGCCTATGTATAGGGTTGTTAGGTAGAGGAGCATCGGGTGTCATATCAATTGAGTGCTTTACATGACAGTGTGCAAATGCACCCGAGTAGGCAAGGTGAATATGTCTTTGTACTCCTCGACTATTTCATCCACCTATTGCTACTAGGAAGAGAGACCCCGTACAAAGGTTTTGGTGGTGGAAATGACCTTTCGTTCACCTTCCGATCAAACCATACAGAGGATAAATATCTCAGTCTGAGAAACCACCTTTCTTAACTGCTTCATAGAGATCAAAGCGACTGCAATATTTGGGACTGCTTTCGGTACCCTGTAGAGTTGATTTCCCAAAGTAATAATGCCACTACAGAGCCTAGATTCATAAAAAACATGATGCTTCCACATATATGGTTTTCCTAGAAAAACATCGCAAAATTCAAGTGGGGAAACATCACACAATACCTTTTATTTGAAGGGTTTGATGTCGTGGTGCATGCGACATTGTTGGCTCACGTGGATGCCCCATACCTAGCTCAACCAACCGATGGTGTATGGTTGAGGATGTTGCGTCGTTGTCAAGTTCAAACTCTTGAAAACCTCTACCAATATGAAGTTCTTCTGGCTACAACAGTCAATAATGAAATGGAGTGGGGTTCCATTCACCCACATTTGTGAGTGGAAAAGACACTCCCCTTCTTCAGGCTCCTTTGGTTCCTCTGGATAGACTTTTGTGGTTCCAATGGTGACACTAGGTTCTGCATCAATGATCAATCTTCCCTTTATGGCTCAGAATCAGAGTCTGAGTCATCTTCTAACCCTAGGGATTTCATCTCAGCTAATAATGATTGTTTGGAGCGACATTCATTAGTATTGTGCCAAGGTATTTTTTGGAAATCACACCATTTTCCAATGTCCTTCTTCTACTTCCAATTACTCTTATTTGTTGGTGGCTTGGGATAGTTATCCTAGGGTTGGCCATCCTTTCTCTATCCTTTGTCCTGGGGGTTAAGGCCACCCTTACCATACTTTAGATGTTGTGGATTTGCAGACCTGACCTCCTGCTTGTTTTGCTGCTTGAATTTCTACTCAATTTTGACAACATATCGATAAGCGACTCACAATGATGAGATGTCTAGAAACTCCATTTCGGTTTGGATGTATATGTGCAAAGCCCCATGGTATTTGAGGACCATATTCCACTCGAAGTATTTGATACCCAACTTGGTGCACAAGGTATGGAAAGTATTTGTGAACTTTGGGACCATTTGGCCCCTCTCTCGGTGCAGTGCGATCCATCTCGTGTATTGGTTATCATAACTTCCAACAGGGTAATATTGTTTCTTGAGGGCATCAACAAAATCCGCCAAAGTGGGTCCTGGCCTAAAAAATCCAGACTCATCGTGTTCACTTGCCTCTTCGAGGGGGAAACCTCCTAATGAGATTCAACTCCAAATACAATACTTCTCTTCATATCCCATTACATTGCTTGAACCCCTTTACATAGTGCTACCAACTACCTAAGAACATTCTAGAGGAGGAACCTTTTATAAGTATAGCCTTCTAGTAATTCCTCTTACATTTATTATATCTAACTACCGTAGTGGGCCTTATTTAATACTATAGTGGACCTAGTCCACCTTACATTGAATGGCCTCCACTATTATCACTATGGGACCTTTGGGCCCCCCACTACCTCTCTAGCTATCTAACACAAAGAGCCACATGGCAAGTACAATTTGGTCCACGTGGTGATACCCATCCTTATAATAACCTCACTTTTACAAATAAGTTGCTTATGAAGTGACTCACTTTATAGAATAAGCATATATCACTTTTACAATGAAGTTAATTTATAAATGAAAGTTGCATGCAAAATAAATAACTTAAAATAAAATATTAAAGATATTTATAATGATTCACTTTTATAATTTAAGTGAAATACACTTTACAATGGATGCATGAACTTTTTCAAAAAAAGTAACAAAAAAGAGACTTGAATTCAAGACCTCTTACTTAATAAAACAACTTTTAATAAAGTGATCTAGTGTAAAACATATTGTATTGTTTAGAAGGAGGATTATTGTTGCTGTTGAAGATGGCCTTGGAGAGCTTGCTCATAAAAAAATATTTTCACAAGAAAACAATTTTGATTCTCAACGACAATCAGGGTTAGATCTCGGTCAGCTTACCCGGAAAATACAAGTTTTCCCTCTATTTTCTGATTTACCGAGATCGCACAAAGCACACGACAAAGACAATACGTAGATAGGAAAAATATTTCTGATTTGTTTCTTATTTTCCAAGATCCCACAGGGCACAGGGAAAAGAGCATATGCAGATCGAAAAGAGTAGCAACCTAGAAATAGAAAATATATAACTGAAATATTATCTCTACAAAAATTTAAAATGGTGTATTTCGGCTTTATACCTCCAAATCTGACTGAAATGACCATATATTGGGAAAACATAAACCTTTTCGAGTGAAAAAAAATCATTCCTAACTAAAATGAATGCTCTGGATGCAATGGAATAGTCGATTTAGCCTAGAAATGTACATAAATGGTAGAAACCAAAGATAAAGCAACATGGCTTTACGATCTCGATCTACAACGAGAGTCGGTCTTCAAATGCACTTTGATACCATGTTTGAAAACAAAAGTATTCCAACAGAGGATGAAAACCTTCAGTAATCACTCACACAACTAGATCCAATATCAAGACACTGATTTTTTGACGTGGGAAAACCCCTACGGGGAAACATCCATGGCCCTAACCAACATGGCCACTTGGAGAAATTTATTAATGCAAAAGAAATTTTTACAGAGATATTTACAAGATGTTTTCTCACAATCTATCATCGGAAAATGATCCTCCATTTTTTAAAAATAGAGATCATGGACCAATCGGGTGTTAATCCACGAATCAATGTAGTTGTTAAGATCGAGGAGACTATGATATGTCGAATCACTATATGTCGAGAACATATCATGACCATTGGATTACCTAAATACAAATTCACACTAAATGAACACACTAGACATTAGACCAAGTTGATCTTAACTAACTCCTAAGTGTCTAAATATCCTAACAATCATTTATTCACCCAAGGTTAATCTTATGCAATCATGACATATCTTTTCATAAATTCATGGAAAATAGTCCAATCCAACTTTTCCTATTAGAGGTTTCTTCCTTTGTCATTCAATTTTTATGAAGCATACCCTACTTGGGTATCAATGTCATACATGCAATCAATCATAATCATGATTATGTCACCAAATATATTAAACAC
>ML782067.1:163056-179040 GCA_009831015.1 Picea engelmannii | reverse complement strand
CACTTTATGAATATCATCCTCCATCCATCACATCTCCCTTGAAAGGGAATACAAAGGTTTAAGTAGTGGAGGAACACATAGGGCTCCAACAAGAGGTTCTTAAAATATTGAAGGACAACTTGGATATGGCACAAAGTAGGATGAAACAACAAGCAGATCAACAACACAGTGAAAGGGAATTTGAAGTGGGGGATTGGGTGTTTTTTAGGCTACTACCATATAAACATATGTCCCTCAAGTAACAAAAGAAGGACAATAAATTAACACCCAAATATTATGGCCCCTATAATGTTTTGCAAAGGATTGGAAGTATGTCTTACAAATGGGAGTTGCCTCCATCTTCACGTGTACATCCAATATTCCATATTTCTTGCTTAAAGAAGGTAATAGGTGACAACATCCCAGTCCAAACTATTTTACCAGAGATTAGTGAAGAAGGGACAATCATACTAGAACTAGAAAAAATCATAAAAGAACTAGAAAAAATCCCTGAAATAAGGATTAAGTAGCTGTGAAATCGAGAAATTACTTACTACCTTGTCAACTACTATTGGAAGAGGAGACATGGGGAGATTAGTTCTTCATGTAGAAACACCCATAGTTAGTCAAGTGTTGAGGAAAACACTTGTTTGAAGGGGAGGGGCACGTTAAGCCCTAGAAAAAGGCCCATTTTAAGTATAAAACCCATTATTAATCCCTAGATATTGAATGATTACATTTCTAGTGTTATATTTGTAAGTAGTCTAGAACCCTTTATTGTACCCTTTCATTATAATTCTACCCATTGTCTCCTATATATTTACTAGGGAGACCTAGTCTTAGGGGGATATTATCTCATCTTATATTGTCTTCTAAATTGGATATATTGCAAACGAAGGTTTCCCTCTCGAAGTGAATTGCATTCACCGATTTTTTTAATCATTTTCAAGGCATTGGATCATAATAATGATGGTACATGGGAAACAAATTTCAAGGATATTGTAGTTGAAGGATTCAATTATTTATCATCCATATTCAAAGAGGACTCTAGAGATAGAATTGAAATGGCAATTAGGCTATCAAATTCATTTCCTATCTTTTTCAATCACAAGGACAGTCAGGCCTTGATGAAGGGGGTTGGGAAAGAAGAACTACATAAAAACTTATGGAGATTTCGAAAGGACAAAAAATCTAGAGACAAATGGCCTTCATGTGTACATTTTTTTAGTATGTTATGATTTTATAGAAGAAGACTTAGGAAGGGTGGTGGAGGCTACAAGAACCATAGGTAAAATTCTTGGAGCTTACAACACAATGCGTATAACATTGATCTTGTTGGCACCCAAAGTTTTGGGATAAAGATTGCGCACACACACTACAATTTTGTGTGCACACTAGTAGCTACGCAATGGATCACATAAGGAACACATGCCAGTTCACCTTCTAATATGCGTGCCAATTCGAGTTCTAATATGCGTTCCAGTTCGATTTCTACTATGCGCACCAAAAATCAAGAAGATACCGCATGCACATTAGAATCAAGAAAATGATCTTCGAGAAATATTCCCAAATGATTAAATCAAGCAGCATGAGAGATCGTGGAACAATCAAGGGATGAGAAGGAAAGTTAGTTAAGATTGCCATGAATTCAAAGAGGCTGCATGGACTATATTAAGGTGTTAGAAGCATGTGGGACTCGTAGTCAATATATCAAGTGGAGTAGAAATGAAAGTGACATAGCACAGAACAAAGAAGGAAACAAAAGGGGAGCAACGATGACACATGAGAGGTTGTTGTTGTTTCTAAGGTTGTTGCTATTTTTTTGGTTGATTGTTGTTCATTCAGTGGGTTCGCTTTGAGCTCTCTTAGTTGAGAGACGAGTCTTGCTATATTTTTTAAGAGTCTAGTTGTGAGTTTGGTTTTGTATGTAGCTAGAACAAGTTTTGTATGGAATTTGGAAGAGTGTCAGTTGATTAGTACATGCAGAGTATGAGTGAAAGTGCATAGTTCCTTGTAATGAACTATGGAGAGAATGTATGAGAGTGCATGGCACTATTCATGATGAATTATGAGTCTCTTAGTCCATGTAAATGACTATTTGAATGAATAAAATACAAGCTGCAATTATTCCTTTCATCTACTGTGTTGATTATGTGTCGAGTGAATGTGTGTGTTAATGTTACATGTTGTTAATCGTTAAGTATATTTCAATGAAATGTATGAATATCAACATGAGTGTATTCTCTGTGTAATTTAACCCTTCATCACTGACACAATACCATATGGTCTCTATGATTCTCATGGCCTCTCGGGTGAGACCTTATTCAGTCTTTGGTTGAGGATTGATATGCCGACGCCTTGGGATTTTTGTTGGTAAACTCTGGATGAATCCTCGGTCATCAACCCCCCAGGATTAATAAGGATGCACGCAAGTGAGCCAACAAATGGTTCTGTTTTCGGGGCTGAAGGTTTTGTATTTCATTATGGAGGTAGAGAATGAGGTGGTATCCATATCGAGAGGAAATACAAGATTGGTTGACTGTGAAAGAAGATGAGTTTACTCAACAAGAGACTCAAGGTATGATCACCAATGTTGAATGATGGAAGGATAAGTATATCTACACTAATATGCATGGAATTTTCTTACTGAATTTCCATGTTTATTGTATAAATGATTGAAGAGGTTGACTGCTACTAATACTAATTTGATGCCTCAAGAACCATTGGTCTAGGATCAGATCACAATTGATAGGACGAAGGCATTGGATAATAAGTGGGCTCGAGCAATTGATTTTTGGTTTGCTCGACTGAAGGAAGGTGTTGATCTAAAAGATTGTTTTATGGTCTTAAGGCCAGCCTCATGAGGATATGAATCCCCCTAGTTTTTAAAGAGGTGGTACTCCTCTTTTTTGTATGAAATCATAAACATAAATATAGAAAAGTCTAAGAAGGACCAAAATTTGAAAAGATAACATTCACATTCTGAACAATACCTGATATTGGGACCATGTATATTTTAAAGAAAACATATACAATATATTATAGAATACATAAACCAAATGAGTATGATAAATAATAGTCTTACATTTCCATCACAACATTCATCAAGACAATAAACAATATCCATAGTAAATAGATAAGAAAGATGGACTGCATATATAAGATAACTTTAAGTGATCATTCCATTAAACACCAAAAAGATTACGATGGATAAAAAATTTGGAAACTCATGCTTTAAATCAAAGCTTCGAGAATACAATAATGTAGTATCCCAAGTAGTTCTCTTGGAGTTTCAAAAAAATAATACAAGTCTTTAAATACAAAGTAAATTTCTTTAAAGAAAATATTTGCATTCACCCTTCAAAGAGGAATGGGATGGGGCTCCCATAGACCATAAAAATAAAAGACCTGGAAGATAAGAGGAAAAAAATCAAGGATCAACCTAGTTTTCATAGGATACTGAGAAATAGAAGGCAATATGACAAATGATTATGGAAGAAATAGACATAAAGGGGGGAACACAATTGTTGCTTGACTCACTATGATGGAAAGGTCTTGTAACCCTTTACTTGCTCGGAGGCGTTTCTTTTATAGATGCATGTTGTGGTTGAGGTGGCATAACTGCTACAACTGTTTCTTGATTTTCTGGCTCGGTAATTTTGATTAATGCCTTCTTCAACTACTCCTCAATATACTCCCTTAAAGGAACTACAATAATTTCATGCTTACTTTTAATTTCAAATAATTTATTTTCAAATTCTGTCAGATCCATACCCGATTGATGCAACATGTCATCAACTTCATCATTTCTATTGATATATCAGACTAACCATTTTTCAACTTCTTCTTCGGAAAACTCTATTGTTTCGGTGAATTCATTTTCCCAAGAAAATTTTAATGCATTAAGTTGTTCCATTAAGTTTTCCTTCGATAACATCATGGTATCCATCAATTAATTAGGACCATCAAGTCCCTTCGTAAGATCCACAAGTTTAAGGAACAAATCACTTTTTTAATTTTTTAAAACATCAATCTCATTTATGATTTCTTTCAAATCTTTAATTCTTCTCAGCCAACATGCATTGACCTGTTTCATCCGGTAAGTCGAAGGAAGTTTTTATTCTTTTTCTATGAGCTTCACTTAAGCTCGAGACTTTAGATGAGAATGTACTCACAGCTTCCCTGTAAAATCTTTCATCATTTTCTAGGTCCTTTTGCAAATATTCCTCGAAATTTTGTATTCTTGATGAAAAACTAGCAATATTTTGAGCAAGGTCCCAAATATATTGAATTATATAAATTCTCTTTTGTATGGCATCGCCACCAAAATATTTTCTTTTTGCTTGTAATAAACTTGAGGAGCCTTTATACTTACTGTTGCTTTCTGGAATGTTTTCTAACACAAGTGTGAGTTGGATGGAGTTCAAGGGCTCCAGAAATAATGGTCTTGGTATCAAGGCCACTTCTAACTCTTTTATCTTTTGTTTCAACTCTGGATTTTCTTTTTCCACAGTATCAAAATACTTCTTCAAAGATTCTCTAGTTGCACTGTGGAATTGTGCAATTTTTTATGGTGCAACTCCATCAAAATCAATTGATGATTTCCATATTTCTGATGACTTTTTATTTTTTGTATTGAATTTTTCTAATAACAATTTTTTGGATTCATGATTGTAGGCTGCATGGTGCAAAGTAACATATTTCTCCTCGAATATTTCGGGTTCCTGGGTACTTAGGGCTTCAATGATTTCCTTGGTTTCTAGTAGTCTTGTGTAGACTAGCTAGGTTCTTAGATGAGCTCGTCAATAGACATTGCTCATGGAATTTCTAGGACTTTAGGTATGCTTAACCCTGTTGTTGATGTATTTCTTTTTATTTTAAAAGAATTATATGCAATATGGGATTTTTCAAGACTTTTTCATAGTGGGTCTTTATCACCATCATCGTCTGACCCTCGAACTAATGCCTTTCTAATCTCCATACCACTGGTTCTATTCTTTGTTATTGATGGAATACTCTTTTGGCACGTTGTTAGTGAATTAGGGTTTTTGTTTGTCACTTCCCTGCCATGTTGTTGGTAACTATCATTGGTGTTGTTTATTTCTTCCATGTTATCTGAAACTTGGTCTGTTGCGATTTCAGGGAGATCTAGATTATCTCTACCACCTTCTTGAAATTATTCAACTTCAGTGAGATATGAAGGATAAAATATTAACTCCATATGTGTAGTGAATTTGTTATCTGGGTCAAAACCCTTAACAAATTTGGATTCCTTTAATCTCAATTATTCATGATGTCTTGCGAGTTCATCGAGGTGGATTATGTGCTTTACAATGAATTCCAATTTTCCATGGTAGGGGTATGAATTGTTTTTTCCTTCTATCATAAAAGAAATGGGCCCAGGTTTTATACTGTCTGCACATTTCCTCAACAAAATGTACATATGATACATAGAATTGGGGAAGAAAAGGCTTTTATTCACCACCAAACAACCTAATAACAGTAAATTATTCGGAAGTTTCATAAAATCCTTTACCAGAGAGAAAGGTGGTTTCTTCAAGAGATGGTCTTGATGTACTAGGACCAAAAATCAACTTTTTGAAATCTGAAATAAAATTGTTATGAACTGGGTAAAAATTATATTGAGCTTTGTGTCTATGCAAAGTCAAATACCATTCATAAACTGGTTCCATCTTAAAATCAACATTATTTTCTCTCATCGAGTCTTCAAATATGTGACCATAAGCGATGGTAAAGATAAGGTGAGAATTCATATAGAATTTTTGATTCTTTTTTAAATTACCCAGTTGGAAAGAAACTTCACTTGAAATAAGATAACCCCAATCTATAATGTATTTTTCATGCAAATCATAATGCAAGGCATAATGCAAGGCATATATAACATTTCTTGGTACAAATGCAATAGATTCCATACTAATAATACAGGTGAACAACCAGACAAATTATCTGTATGGGTATTTTAGTGAAGTTACCTTAATCCTGGAAATACCGGGGTCATTGCTTGGTTCCTCCAAACAATTTCTTAGAAAGCTCTCCCATCCTTTATGTTGCTTCAAAAATTCATCGGCCTCTTCATTTTTAAACTACAAGGTAGGTGTAGGGAGTCCTAGCATTCTAGAAAATGCTAAAGGAGCTAGAGAAATGGGTTGATGTCCTTGCAATTTAATCATTCTTTTCTTAGAGTTGAACTTATCTGTGCACCATTGAACAATTTATTTGAATTCTATAACTTCTGGAATGCAGTATGCTAATTTTATACTTGAGGTCCAAATTAAGTTCATTTTATTCTCGACCAGATAAATAGTCCTGTAGTAATTGTATTCCCTATACCACCGAAACTCTTGATCCTCACCGTTGAGCCCCAATATTGTGCATTTTAGAGGCTCATATTTCACACTCTTTTTGACCTTAGATTGACTTAATATTTACTTTTTGACCATATTTAGTAGTCAATCATGGGCATTTTGTATATTGTTTAATGAATGTTTGATTGAGATAGATTTTTGTGTATTATGTACCTTTTTGATCTAATATTTTGTTAGAAGATGAGTGTTCCACCAACTAGGTTGAGCTTCATAATTCAAGGGTGCCAAAACCCTTGAATTAGGGGATTTTTTCTCCTTGAAGGAGCTCACAACCAAATATTAAGGAAAACTATCCATACCTACCTCCTAGTGCACTCCTAGTGCATTTATGACCACTTTTGATCAACAACAGTCAGAGCTATAGATGTAAAGGGATGAGACCCCTCATTTACTCAGTCCTCTCTTTGATTTAGGAAGGTAGGTCAAACTTTCTAGATATATGTAGGCCTCTAAGTCTAGGATAGATATATAGAATTTTGGAGAAGTATTGTGTGCATATTTTGTGAAGACTTGTACTGAGAACTTAGAGCTTTCCTGCTCCTAATGTATTACTGATATTTATGAAATAAAGATGGTTATTCTTTCAGTCTATTAAGTTTTCTTCAAGGTTACTTGTGCTTCTTGGGTAGGGCCCATCCAAGAGGGCTCAAGGACCCTATTACTATTTATGTAGTTTTCATGCATATTAGTTAGTGCTTAGATAGTGATGATATAAAAAATGTTTTTTTTTCTTCATCTTATTAAAGTTTTTCTCAAGGCTCCTTATTCTTTTTGGGTAGGGTTCACTCAAGAGGGCTCAAGGGCCCTGTTGTAGTTTCTTTATTTATTTTCATGTTATATAGTGATTAGTTAACATTTCATTTCTTTTTGAATATTAATATAGTTTTGCATGATTAATTTTTCTTTCTATCAAGTTATCATTAACCAGTTAGTTATAGCATGTATCATGTAGAAAGATTCAACAACCTCTTGGAACACTCTTGGGTGCCTTTCCATGGCCAAGAACCTTAGATCCATTTCATTTTATTATAGCCTAAATTTGTTGATGCTTCAAAAGACTTACACTAGCTTTCTAGGCTTCTCTTTAGCTTCATGTAGGAGTTTCATGTAGAAATTATATAGTTCCTGTAGAAACTATATAGTTCCTATAGAAACTATACAGTTCCTGTATAAACCTCACGTAGGACTGTTTTAGGTACATATTTCATTTCATTTTAATCTTGTTTTTATGAAAATAGCAATGAACAATAAAAAACATATAGCTTGTTTTTAATCCAAGGGTTAGACATAAAATACCTTGTTTTTTCATGCATTAGTTTATCTTTCCTTTAATTGCAGTTTTCTGTCTTAAACTAGAATGAATTCATCTTCTGCTTTCAATTTTCTCTTTATGGTTTATTATGGTTTATTTACTACCATTAGACTAAATTCCTTTTCTACAAGATTAATTATCCTTTCAATTGGTGTGCTTTTTATTCAAGCAATAGATTAAGTTTCCTTCTATCATTTCAATTTCCTGCCATTAGACTAAGTTCCTTTTCTACAATTTAGATTAACTATCCTTTCAGTTGGTGTGATTTTTATTCAAGCAATAGATTAATTTTCTTTTTGTCATTTCAATTTCCTACACAATTTCATGCATATAAACCCTTGATTAGTCTCAGACCTATACTACTGTCAGTGCACACTGCATATACATTGCATAACACCTCTTAAGTTTGTATGAACCCTGGGTTGACAAAGTAAAGTAAGGAACCAATGATACAATAGTAAATCATCGTTTCTATTCTTGGGACCATCCCTCATGCCCAAGTGTGTTTAGTGTGCCTCTGCAATACAAATATTTTTTCTTACTTAACATTATTTTTCTGCTTTTGGCTTTGACAATAGGTGGTGCTACTATCGATGTTTACAACTTGGCATATTATTTTTTACTTAATTTCACCATGTATTTTCTTGATGGTTCAATCAATCATAAATCTTTCTTTTATATTGTCGGCTTGCGTGAGATTTGAATTTATTGCAAGTTTTAATGAATGTTTTGTGAATTTAATAATGACATTATGCTTACACAAGTGGCAACTGATGTGGTAGGGACAATAAATGTGATAGAAAGTGGTGATGTGATGTCACGACAGATGAAAAATGTTAAGTATGAGAGTGTAAAATGAGGAATGGAAAGTTAAAATTGTATAAAGCGGGACTGTAGACCTACAAACATGGATATGAAGAAAAGTAAGGATTGTTTTCAGGGCCATCCAATCATGGATGTCTCGGATATTGGATGGATCCACATGTACACCCTACTAATCCACGATGTATCCCAAATATTGGATTCTATGCATGCCAAATGAACACTTCTCCAAATTGGCATATAACTTGTGATGTCATAGGGTGTCCAATACCTGTTGAATATGCTCCAAATGTTCCTCCCAAGTTTGGCTGAAGATGAGGATGTCATCCAAATATAAAACCATAAAGGAGTTTTTGAATGGTCGTAATATATCATCCATCATCCACATGAATGTGTCCGGGGCATTAGTCAAGAAGAAAGGCATGCCCAACCACTCAAATAGGCCTTCTTTGGACTTGAAGGTTGTCTTTCACATATCAGTTTGGTCAATCGACACTTGGTGGTAACTTGACTTCATATCAATTTTACTGAAAAACTTGTCTCCCTTGAGGTGATAAGGAAGATCATAAATCTAGGGAATTGAGTATTGGTTCTTGATTGTGATCTTGTTCAGGGCTCTATAATCAATACAAATTTGACATGTCCCATCCTTCTTCTATACTAGAACAATTGGGCTCCCGCAAGGTGAGGATATTGGTCTGATGTGGCCTTTCAAAATTAGCTCTTGGATTTGGTGTTTGATTTCTTGATTCTTCAGAACAAAATGCCTATGTATAGGGTTGTTAGGTAGAGGAGCATCGGGTGTCATATCAATTGAGTGCTTTACATGACAGTGTGCAAATGCACCCGAGTAGGCAAGGTGAATATGTCTTTGTACTCCTCGACTATTTCATCCACCTATTGCTACTAGGAAGAGAGACCCCGTACAAAGGTTTTGGTGGTGGAAATGACCTTTCGTTCACCTTCCGATCAAACCATACAGAGGATAAATATCTCAGTCTGAGAAACCACCTTTCTTAACTGCTTCATAGAGATCAAAGCGACTGCAATATTTGGGACTGCTTTCGGTACCCTGTAGAGTTGATTTCCCAAAGTAATAATGCCACTACAGAGCCTAGATTCATAAAAAACATGATGCTTCCACATATATGGTTTTCCTAGAAAAACATCGCAAAATTCAAGTGGGGAAACATCACACAATACCTTTTATTTGAAGGGTTTGATGTCGTGGTGCATGCGACATTGTTGGCTCACGTGGATGCCCCATACCTAGCTCAACCAACCGATGGTGTATGGTTGAGGATGTTGCGTCGTTGTCAAGTTCAAACTCTTGAAAACCTCTACCAATATGAAGTTCTTCTGGCTACAACAGTCAATAATGAAATGGAGTGGGGTTCCATTCACCCACATTTGTGAGTGGAAAAGACACTCCCCTTCTTCAGGCTCCTTTGGTTCCTCTGGATAGACTTTTGTGGTTCCAATGGTGACACTAGGTTCTGCATCAATGATCAATCTTCCCTTTATGGCTCAGAATCAGAGTCTGAGTCATCTTCTAACCCTAGGGATTTCATCTCAGCTAATAATGATTGTTTGGAGCGACATTCATTAGTATTGTGCCAAGGTATTTTTTGGAAATCACACCATTTTCCAATGTCCTTCTTCTACTTCCAATTACTCTTATTTGTTGGTGGCTTGGGATAGTTATCCTAGGGTTGGCCATCCTTTCTCTATCCTTTGTCCTGGGGGTTAAGGCCACCCTTACCATACTTTAGATGTTGTGGATTTGCAGACCTGACCTCCTGCTTGTTTTGCTGCTTGAATTTCTACTCAATTTTGACAACATATCGATAAGCGACTCACAATGATGAGATGTCTAGAAACTCCATTTCGGTTTGGATGTATATGTGCAAAGCCCCATGGTATTTGAGGACCATATTCCACTCGAAGTATTTGATACCCAACTTGGTGCACAAGGTATGGAAAGTATTTGTGAACTTTGGGACCATTTGGCCCCTCTCTCGGTGCAGTGCGATCCATCTCGTGTATTGGTTATCATAACTTCCAACAGGGTAATATTGTTTCTTGAGGGCATCAACAAAATCCGCCAAAGTGGGTCCTGGCCTAAAAAATCCAGACTCATCGTGTTCACTTGCCTCTTCGAGGGGGAAACCTCCTAATGAGATTCAACTCCAAATACAATACTTCTCTTCATATCCCATTACATTGCTTGAACCCCTTTACATAGTGCTACCAACTACCTAAGAACATTCTAGAGGAGGAACCTTTTATAAGTATAGCCTTCTAGTAATTCCTCTTACATTTATTATATCTAACTACCGTAGTGGGCCTTATTTAATACTATAGTGGACCTAGTCCACCTTACATTGAATGGCCTCCACTATTATCACTATGGGACCTTTGGGCCCCCCACTACCTCTCTAGCTATCTAACACAAAGAGCCACATGGCAAGTACAATTTGGTCCACGTGGTGATACCCATCCTTATAATAACCTCACTTTTACAAATAAGTTGCTTATGAAGTGACTCACTTTATAGAATAAGCATATATCACTTTTACAATGAAGTTAATTTATAAATGAAAGTTGCATGCAAAATAAATAACTTAAAATAAAATATTAAAGATATTTATAATGATTCACTTTTATAATTTAAGTGAAATACACTTTACAATGGATGCATGAACTTTTTCAAAAAAAGTAACAAAAAAGAGACTTGAATTCAAGACCTCTTACTTAATAAAACAACTTTTAATAAAGTGATCTAGTGTAAAACATATTGTATTGTTTAGAAGGAGGATTATTGTTGCTGTTGAAGATGGCCTTGGAGAGCTTGCTCATAAAAAAATATTTTCACAAGAAAACAATTTTGATTCTCAACGACAATCAGGGTTAGATCTCGGTCAGCTTACCCGGAAAATACAAGTTTTCCCTCTATTTTCTGATTTACCGAGATCGCACAAAGCACACGACAAAGACAATACGTAGATAGGAAAAATATTTCTGATTTGTTTCTTATTTTCCAAGATCCCACAGGGCACAGGGAAAAGAGCATATGCAGATCGAAAAGAGTAGCAACCTAGAAATAGAAAATATATAACTGAAATATTATCTCTACAAAAATTTAAAATGGTGTATTTCGGCTTTATACCTCCAAATCTGACTGAAATGACCATATATTGGGAAAACATAAACCTTTTCGAGTGAAAAAAAATCATTCCTAACTAAAATGAATGCTCTGGATGCAATGGAATAGTCGATTTAGCCTAGAAATGTACATAAATGGTAGAAACCAAAGATAAAGCAACATGGCTTTACGATCTCGATCTACAACGAGAGTCGGTCTTCAAATGCACTTTGATACCATGTTTGAAAACAAAAGTATTCCAACAGAGGATGAAAACCTTCAGTAATCACTCACACAACTAGATCCAATATCAAGACACTGATTTTTTGACGTGGGAAAACCCCTACGGGGAAACATCCATGGCCCTAACCAACATGGCCACTTGGAGAAATTTATTAATGCAAAAGAAATTTTTACAGAGATATTTACAAGATGTTTTCTCACAATCTATCATCGGAAAATGATCCTCCATTTTTTAAAAATAGAGATCATGGACCAATCGGGTGTTAATCCACGAATCAATGTAGTTGTTAAGATCGAGGAGACTATGATATGTCGAATCACTATATGTCGAGAACATATCATGACCATTGGATTACCTAAATACAAATTCACACTAAATGAACACACTAGACATTAGACCAAGTTGATCTTAACTAACTCCTAAGTGTCTAAATATCCTAACAATCATTTATTCACCCAAGGTTAATCTTATGCAATCATGACATATCTTTTCATAAATTCATGGAAAATAGTCCAATCCAACTTTTCCTATTAGAGGTTTCTTCCTTTGTCATTCAATTTTTATGAAGCATACCCTACTTGGGTATCAATGTCATACATGCAATCAATCATAATCATGATTATGTCACCAAATATATTAAACACTCATGAAGGAATTCTTACCCAATTTCTTTCATTCTACTTGCTACATTGGCATGATAAATTTTATATACCTACATGGATGCCAACAACCTTTTTGATGTTACCTCATCAATTTGTGCTCCATGGGGACTCATTTGTTCCCTTCATCAATATTTCAACATCAACCCCTTGTCTCTGATCTCTGTATGAGGTTTTCCACCTTTGAAAGTTGTATCCTCAATAGCTCTAATCTTTCATACACACACACACTCATCATCGCAGTTATATTAGCTATCATGCCAAATCATAATGTAAGTGCCATAACACTTTTAAATCATCAAGCATGATTAGGTATGCCCCAACATATCTATTTACACTCTACCACATTACCCTCGATGTGTTCATAAGTGCAACATCAACATATTTCAACTATTTTACTTTCATACAATTATCAAGAATGTCATGCTTGATATATTTCACACATATCAGCATATCAACTTTTTTTTTCTCATCCTATAGAAATATAAATAAATCAACAAGACAAGGGGTCAAGGGATTCTCTCTCTTCCAATTCCTCTACAAAGTTTAAAATTCTTAGCATAGTTGAGTTCTTTCCATGACCCTCTTGCCATTTTGTTCCTATTTTGACTACTCCCTTGTTCCTTGAGCAATTCCAATCAAGTTCATCTTGAACATTCCTCATTTAGAGAGTCCTCCTTCCCTGAATGCAATAGAATTCTATAAAATCATGGTTATTTCATGAATTCAATCAATATAAATCACATTCTGCACATTAACCATGTAAAAATCAGAATTATTAGCATTGTTTCTTATCATATGCATGTCTTTTAAACGTAATCCAAGATTCTTATACATATAAGATCCTACAATCCAGTGCCTAGTTTCCAACAATCATTAGTTTGCATGGCCATATCTTTCTGATAAGGTCTTTCCACAGTCCATCCAAATGGAACTACTTCAAAAACACACTTCCTTGTTGCATATCCATCAACTCATGAATACCAACATGCATGTGCACTACTTGTACATTTCACATGTCATCCATGCATGTTTATTTTAATTTTATTATTTTCTTTCCTGAGGAAAGATTATAGTCATTCTCATGACAAGTATCATAGGCCTATACATAATTACATTTCCCTCTTTAATGTGGAAACAATCAACAAGAGGCTACTCTTTCTCACTTTCTACAAAACAATTTCTTATGCCAATAATTTCACTAGGTAATTACAACATTACCTAATGCATAGCAAGCATCATTTTTCTATTTTTTTCTCATGCCTCAAATCACCTTCAGTCATCAATCCTTTATTGAGGAAACCCTTACCTAGATTCCCCTTCATTACTTGAGCATACTAGACCATACATGTATGACTGTCATTCAACATTGAATGTTTCCCGATCCATTGGTGTTTTTGGGATGTTCATTCACTCCTTTACCAAGCTCTGGATCAACACCTTATTGACCATAGCCTTATCTTCATAAGGCTATATGCAACAACATCATCAACATCTTCATCCATGTTTTTAACACTTAATACTCATCAATCATGGTTATTCATTATCATAATTCATATCAGTAGACTTCTTAATGAGTCTATAGGCATATTGGGTGTATGATCATCATTATCATATGGCTTTGCATCACAACTAACATTTCATTCTTCTTCCTATCAGTGCGTAGAACTCTAGATTTTCATATTCCAAATAAAAAACATACACAATCTTTTTCAAAAGCTAAGAAATAATCAAATGAAAAGGGATAAGTTGAGAGTTTCTTCTTCATTCTCATGGTTTCCTTGCTTGACCGTGTTCTTCACTAGTTAGCCTCCTGACTGTGTCCTACTTTTAACTTCAATTGTACTTTTTTGCATACTGTAGTAGTCTACATACTACAATCTTGTACCAAATATCTTAACAGAGGCTTGTCACCTCTGTTTCCCAAACCCATGACCTCTTTCACAATTATTGGTCCCATTCATCCCTCTTGATCATAAAATCCATTCACTCACACTTGAATGGATATACAACAACAATATTCCTCCATTATCATGCTAATGGATTGATAATAGTTTTTCTCAACCACTTCCTTAATCTCAAGAAGTTGTTATATAGGCTCCAACTTTTACTCAAGCAATAATCACAATTGCAAGAGGTTTGATCATCCCATGCTTATAGGAAACATTACAATTATCAAAAAATTTCATTCATTCTCTAAACTCATATAGCACCTAAGGATTGTCACCACCATTCAACTTTAGGTTCATGGCCATACAACCTCAATGCCTTAATAATTTTTCCAGAACCTCTACTTTTGGATTTTCTCTGAACCTTTTAGGCTCAAATGTTTCAAACCAAGCTGAGACAATCCTATATTTGTGGTACACATTTGGCCTATTCAGGCCTAGTGCTTGAACCACTACTCTGATACCACTCTTCAACACAACCAACCCCCTAAACCTCATTAGGTTGGTGGGGTATAAAAAATTCTCAAACTTTCCTCTGACTACCTTTCTCAAGGGTATCTCTAAACCTATATCTAAGTCCATAAGTCAATTATATTTCTCAAGAGCTTTCCAATGACTATAAATATACTCAAATATGAGTTATGAGCAGGAAGTTATGGCCCTTCAAAATTTCCATCATCTATGCTCATGATGATGTCATCATCTCCCCATGGCTTGGCTCCACCTATACCATTTGACATCATCAATGCACTAGGAATCCACGTGGACCCACCTTACATGTAGTAGCTAACGTGGATCCCTCTTTTCCACTACTTGGTTACACTTCCCAATATCTCAGATATCCAGGTTTTTCAAACCTAAATATATTTGAACATTTGACATTATCAAAACCTTAAGATATCTGATATTCAAAATTTGAGACTTCGTAAAAATCCCAATTAATTGAAGACCCCAAATATTTGGATTTCCTAGTTCCACTACCTACGTTGGTTCCACCTGTACCCAGCTGCCACCTGGCGGTTTCCAATTTGATTTTCCTCGGTGAATTGTACCCAATGACAAGCCTCCACATGTCGATAAACCACTGGATGAGGAAAGGGATGGGTCCCATCCTATTTTCCATTACACCCTTGGATACAACTTGCACGTTCGTTAGATCAAAGAACTACAAATCACGTAGATCGATGACCTAGATCACTAGTGGGACTTATAGTTGAACACAATTTGAGGGGGTCTCTTGGGTTAGACATATTTTACGACCGAGGTATATTCAATCCAATGACCCATATTTACAATGGACTCGAATATGATCAACCGATAACCCTTTTATATTGTCTTTGTTATTGGATAAATCCGTAAGTGCGGACACAAACCGATCTCCCTAGATCCACCTGGATCCAGAACAAAACAGGACAGAACATGATGCCTTCCTTAAGTTTTAGATATTGAATTTACTAACTAAAGAGGGATGAGTGACATACCGTTTAA
>ML782067.1:134904-152129 GCA_009831015.1 Picea engelmannii | reverse complement strand
TTAATCACACTTTACCTTATGACCTTATCAATGGCTAATGGTAGCGTTCTTGTCATTCACCCAAGCTTAGGTAAGCCAAAAAGGTATAGATGAGGAGTATAATAGGGTAGTGGGGATGTTAATTTTGGGTCTCAACATTCCCCTATGCCAAAATCATTGCACGTCCTCATGCAACTAAAAACAAACCCAAAATTTCTTCAAAACATGAGACTGCATTCTTTACTTCGGTGGATCAATGATGTTGATGGCTGAGGCCTCTTCTTTCAGCTCCCTTTTTATGACCCTAACGTATTGTAGGAGTCATAGTACCTTCTTGAGCTTGTTATAAGTTTCTTCATGGTCATCTTGAAGTTTTTGGTTGGTTGCTTTCAATTGCTCGTTTTCCCTTTTGATATACCTGTCCAATAGTTGGTATTCCTTCACTTCTTGTTTGAGTTCCTGATTTTGTTTTTGCAGTTCCCCAATCTTTTTCTTCATTTGTTATTTTGTCAAGGTCTTTGTTGACTCCATCATTACTGGCTAGATGCATTCTCTTTCTTCGACTTCCTCCCTCATCCCACATAAGGTAATAGTGTCTTGTTCCTCGGTCAAACTAGGGATGTCATCCTAGACTGATAAGTCTTCAGAAGGAGAGGTAAGATCGATTGGATATTCCTGTGTATGAGGACTGACAATTGTTTTACCCTTCTTTTCCATGCTCCTTATGGTTCTTTTACAAGGAGGTACTATATCAGGGGTGCTCACAGGCTTCCTTTTCTTCTTTTCTATTTGTGAAATGGTGACAAGGGACTGTTCTATAGACTGTTTACTTTTAGTTTATGAGCTATGCTTCCCTTTATTCATAGTTTTTGTCTGATGGCCCTTCTCCTCAAGTGCCACTGTTGAAGTCTCCTCTACTAATTTGGTTTTACCTTTTGATTTGGGACTTTTAAAAGTCTTATTGACTGTGGGAGAGCACCCTGCTTGTCTACTAGCTTTTTCATGTTGGCTCACTGTCCTGGATGATGATGGAGTTGCCTTATCATTCTTGCCCTTTTTCTTTTGAGGTTCCTTATTTTTCTTTGGAGTATGTTGGGTTTCCTCCACAGGTTTGTTTTATGTGGGAAGGTGTTGAGTGATAAGGTTTTTCCAACTAATCCTTTGCTTTCTAAGTTCATGTAAAACTAACATTTTAATGAGACCTTGATGGTAAATGCTAGTCTTCTCAGTTTTGGATAGGGATTTGACACCTCTTACCATTTTGTTCAAACTCATCCATAGAAAATATGGGAAATCAATTTTAGGGCCTCCTTCAAAGTGTAATAGAAGCCTAAGATGATATATGAAGGTCACACCATAGCTTCCCTCACAAGTGACGAATCATTGAAGACTAGTAATCATTGGATGATACTCTTCCTTGATATAGTTCCTAGGGATCCCCTTTTTCCAATCGGGGTGTTGATGGTCTTCTTTCAAAAATTGCTGGCACATTGAAGTATTTGGCTCCTCTGTTAGGTAATCTAGTGACCTCCCTTATGGTTGCTTCATTGATTGTCAGTTGCAAATTTCCTATATGCGTAATCTCTCCATTGTAGCCCTGAATAAATTCGTGAGATATCTTCCTGTGCCAGCGTATGAATTTCTCCAAAAATGGCATCCATCCCGATCTAGCATACTTCTCTCGACATGGTTGGAATTCCTTGGTTTCTCTATAAATTTGGAAGACCGACTCATGTCTACTTACGACCATCGTTATAAGTTGTGAGAAAAGGATCGGGTTGTAGCGCAAAGGTTTAGTCAATTGATGAGGGTAAGTGTTTGGTACCGGAGAGGACTAGGCTCAGAACTGGAGAAAGGCAATGATAGGGGAAATATGGTGATGGTGTCGATAATGCAAATGGTAAGTTTTAATAAGGATGCCGCAAGGAAAATTTAAGACCAGATGAGGCTTATCTGAATGGATTTGCCACCCAGATAAGCCATTTCATTTCTACCCATTAATGTAATGACGAGGACAAGACGTTGGGTGTCAAAGAATCATTTTGGGATAGGTGATTGGACTTCCGAGTGGTGAATTTGATGTTGGATCATGGTTCATGACACAAGATAAGTTCATGATTTGCTTAAGGATGAAGTACATTCATGGCCTATCATTAGTAGACATGCTTCATATTCATGCTTTGATGTGATTTTGCCCATAACCATTTTCGAGCACTTATGAGAGGATTGATTAAGTTTAGGCATATGGGTATGAGAGATAGGTGCATGGTTTTAATACTAAGGTCATAAGATCTAGTATATAATTTCATACCTATTGTAGTTTTATGAGCAGAGGAAAATAAATACCATGCTACCTTTTCTTTTACCTTTGTATGATCAATACCCATAGCATGTGCGACTGCTTGTAGATTGTCAAAATTCATCGTTTTAGACTGGAGTTTTCTGAAAGCTTGGTATGGGAATTTCCTGTACTTCTTTTATTCTGTGCTTATCTTCTTTTGTATTTGGTTCTGCAGGGTGATCATGTTGGTTTCTGAAGGTGATATGTGAGTATGAAAAAGAGTTCTGAAGGAGCTCTTTGACCTTCCCCCATGCCAAGGATGTTGCATATCTATATGCAAGAAGATTCAACATTCTGTATCATAATGGAGAAAAGATGATAAGAAAAAGAAACCAATCAAATTTCAGAAGTACATTTATCACCTAGCATATGATCTTGTGCCTAAAAATTGAAATTGTCTTTCTTTTGATGTCTTATTGACAAAGGTAGCATTCAGCAGTGAAAACAGAGGAAATTTTATATGTTTGCTAGAAGAACAGATCCAACCTAACTTGCTTAAGAGATTTACTATCATTAAATGTTGTAGATAAATTTCATAGTATAAGTAGATTAGACTCCCTAGTTAGGGATCCACTCTTAAGAAGTTTCCTTCTTAGGTAATGTAGGCTTTAGATGCCAAACCGATAAGTTGACTTAGGGTAATTCTCAAATGGACATTTGCTTGTAGTAATTATGTTGCTTATTAATCTAGAGTTTTTATCTCATAAATGTCAATAGTGACCTGTGCTTTTTAGATGACAAAAGTGAATTTTTCAATCAGACAAGTATAGACGAGACATTTCTCAACCAGAACCCACTGCTAGCAAGCCTGTTCAGTACTCTGGTGGGGTAGTTGTGATAATTAGTGAGAGATCCATTCCCCAGGCAGAATTCCCCATTTCCAATAGGCATGTTCAGTACCCTGATGGGTTTGCCTAGTCATACCACAGACCAGTACCCACTACCAACAGACCTGTTCAGTATCCCGACAGGTTAGTCTCTTAAGCCCCTTTTCCATCAGAGGCTTCTTGTCCATAGTCACCTATTTTGGTTTTTATTAAAGAGTGCTTTGCATGGTGACAGGGGAGGCTCGTCTAAAAACCTTTTTATAGGCTGGGATGGTATTGGGTTGGAAGGTATATGCTCTTCTTTGAATTTTTTTTAAAGATTTGTCTGAAGGAAAAATAAAAATTTTATGCACATTATTTCTTTAGAGTGATCCAGATGTATAATTTTGTCTAAGTTTGTCCATAAGAGAATGACCTAAAGTTTCCTCAGGGTACTGGTACATCCTCTTCCATACAAGTTTTCCTAGTGTGCCCATGGTAGAGAGTGTTCATATACTCATATGTTACTCTTTAGTAAGATAATCCAATGAATACTTTTGAAGTATGGTTAGGGTGAGATAGTTACTTGTAGGCTAATACATTTTTGTCCCTTTAATCATGCTGAAATACTGGATAAAGGCAACTTCTAGTCTTTGAAGCGGATTTTGGTTCTTTGAGCATTCATAGGTAAAGATTGTGTCCCTCTTTTTTTATTTTGTTTTTAAGCAATAGAACCAAAAGAAATTAAAATACTTCTTTTTAGCTAGCAACAAAACCAAAAGAAATTAAAATACTTCCCTTTAGTTGTCAGTAGAACCAAAAGAAATGATTGCTTCACAAGGGCTGCCATTTGATACTGCATTCGGCTTCTTGGTTCTATCTTAAGTGGTTGTTGCATGGCTTCGTACTTCAGATTAATTGACATAAGATTTTGAAATATACGTAGCATGCTTTGTCAATTAGGTAATGTGTCCTGATAGTACTGTAGAAGGACAAACTTCTGGTACTGGATTGGTACCAGACTGCCGGTACCGGACCAGAACAGGATTTCTGGTACCGAAGCAGAACAAAATATTGTTGATGCCTACAAACTGATGTTTAGCAAGTTCATGAAGGATCAAATAAATTATAGAAATTTATTTACAAAAAAATTGCGAAAGTAAAACAAAAGGAGGTAAGAATCTCTTGTTACCTTCAGCTTATTAACAAAACTCGATCCACACCTATGTACAAAAGTTTCAAATAAACCAATCAATCAATGTGGATCAGTAGGAGGGTATCCTTCCTTACTGATCACCTACATATCTGAATTCTGTAGTATACGAGTCAGGAATTCCTCTTTTGACAATTGTTTGTTGTAAACTCAAAACCGGTGACCATTCACAAGTAGTGGTGTCTGTTGTTCATCAATTGTCTTTATCCTGATTGAACCATTATCGTAGACAGTGTCAATTTTGTAAGGTCCCATCCAACGAGTAGTTAACTTACCTTTGAAGTTATTGAATCTGCTGTCATACAGCAGGGCCCAATCTCCTTGTTGAAAATTTTACTTTTTGAGATACTTGTCATGCCATTTTGTTCTCTGCTCTTGAATGAGGGTGGTTCTTTGAAGTGCTTCCTGCTTGATTTCATCCAACTCATTAACCTGCAAGAGTCTTTGTTGCTGGGCTTCATCCAAGTTCATGCCAACTTGCACTGCGGTACTGAAGGTTTTAATATGGAATTCTATGGGGAGAAGCACCTGCTTCCCATACACCAACTCGTAGGGTGTATGTCCTGTTGTATTTCTCTAGGTGATTATATAAGCCCGTAAGGATTCTAATAATCTGTCAGCCCAATCCTTGTGGTGTAGCTGTACTATTTTGGTAAGAATGGACTCAACAACTTTGTTGGTAGATTCTACTTGTCCATTTGCCTATGGATGGTAGGGTGTAGATTTCCTGTGTTTGATTTAGCACTGTTCTGTAACATATTTAACTAGATGAGAGGTAAATTGAGTTCCCTAATCAGTCACAATATCTTGAGGTACACCAAATCTAGTAAAGATATCATTAAAAAGGAAGTCTACCACTGATTGGTCACTTGCAGCTGGTAAAGCTTTTGCTTCAACCCATTTAGTCACATAGTCGGTGCATACAAGTATATACTTTTTCTTTTTAGATGCAGGGTTAATGGGCCCTACAAAATCTAATGCCCACTTCTTGAAAGGCTCAATAAATACTTGGGCTTGAAGTGGCATTTAGTCTCGTGCAGTAGGCTTACCCATTCGTTGGCATTCATCACAATTGGATACATAGGTTTTAACATCATGGAAAATATGAGGCCAGTAGTAACCAGATTGTAGAACTTTGTAAGCGGTCCTCTTGTCTGCGAAGTGTCCTCCACAAGGACCATCATGGCAGGCTTGCAAAATATCATGAATTTCATCTTCCCTTACACATCTCCTGATCACCAAATCTGGTCTTGTTTTGTAGAGGCAATAATCATGCCACATGTAATTTTCACTTAGTTGAATTACTTTCTATTTTTCTCTAGGAGACAATTTCTAAGGCATCTTCCCTGTCACAAGATAATTAGCTACATCTACATACCAAGGAGTGAATGTAGAAATAACAAACAAATTTTCATCAGGAAAGTTATCTTCTACTGGTGCGTTATCTCTCAGATGAATCATTCTAGATAAGAAATCAACCACATGATTATCTTTACTAGGTCTATCAATAATGTTGATATTAAACTCTTGTAATAATAAGAGCCATCGTGTAACTCTAGGATTTTTTACAGGTTTATTCATTAAAAACTTGATGGCTGAATGATTAGTGTGTACAAAAGCTTGATATCTTGTAATATAGTGTCTAAATTTATTGATAGCATGGACTACAACTAGCAATTCTTTTTATGTGACCATATAATTAACTTCAACTGGAGACAGATTTTTACTGACAAAGTAAATAGCATAGGGCATTTGATTTTCTCTTTGTCCAAGAACTGCCCCAAGGGCTGTGTCTGAGGCATCGGTACAGATATGAAAAGGAAGGGACCAATTTGGTCCTCTTAATAAAAGGGTAGTTGACAATTTCTGTTTTAGAATTTCAAAAGATATTTGGCATTCATCATCCCACTTAAATTCGGCTTCTTTTGATAATAACTTGAATAAAGGGGTAGCTAGGCTTGTAAAATTCAGAATGAATCTTCTATAGTAGCCTGCATGTCCTAAAAAGCTGCGAACTTCCTTTTGTGAGGAAGGTATTCTGATGTGTGTGATAATATAAATCTTAACCGGATCAACTCTCATTCCAGAACCAGAAATGTGATGTCCCAAAACAATACCTTCAGTGAGCATCATTTTTGACTTTTCATTACTTATGGAAATATTAGTTTCCTTACACCTAATCAAAACTTTTTCTAGACTGGTCAATGCTTCCTAGAAATCTTGTCCATGGACTGTAAAGTCATCCATGTAGAATTCCACGCAATCATTGGTCAAGTCAGAGAAAATGGCTACGACAACCCTTTGAAAAGTGGCTGGGGCATTGCAAAGTCCAAAAGGAAGCACCCTATAAGCATAGGTACCCCAAGGGCAGGTGAAAGTGGTATTCTCCTGGTCTTCGGGTGCTATTTGTATATGGTTGTAACCACTAAACCCATCTAGGAATGAAAAATACTTCTTTTCGGACAAGGTATCCAACACCTAATCAATAAATGGTAAGGGAAAATAATCCCTATGGGTGGATTTGTTCAACTCCCATAAGTCTACACATATCCTCCACTTGCCATTTTTCTTGGGAACTATGACAAGTGGAGATACCCATTGACTATCTGAAATGGGGTATATGAGATTGGCTCGAAGGAGATTTTGCAATTCTTCTTTTATAATATCTCTAAGGGTTGGAATCATCCTTCGCTGAGGCTGTCTAACTGGTCTGATTTGGTCATTAGTGTAGATATGATGTGTGCATGTGTCAGGGTGAATGCCTTTCATGTCTGCATAATCCCATGCGAAGGCATCAAATTGTCCTTGGAGCATTTCAATTACTTATGTCTTCTGTTCTGGTTCCAAACTAGAGTTGATATACAAAGGTTTTCCTGGGCTAATATCAACAAGTTCAGTATTTTATTCCTTCTCTGAGGAGGCTGGTGATAAGGTATATAATTGAGTGATATCAAGGTGCCAAGTTGGTCGAAATTCTGAACTAAAAATATGTGACAATTCTGCAAAAGACCTTGGGTATTCAATGCAATTTGTATCAGCCAAAAATAAACTTAAGACTTGTTCATCCAATTGTTCTTGTATTCCTCTTACTTGATCAAGTGTTAACAGGGGTCTAATGCAATCTTCCTCTCCATAAGGGTTTTCTAACCAAACAGGTATTTCTTGTGCCAGTTGGGTAGGAGGGAAGAGAACAATTTTTTTGCTATGTGTGCCATTGGATATAGTCATCTCACTAGACCGACAGTTGATAAAGGCATCTGCTGTGGCCAGCTAAGGGCGGCCAAGAACCACAGGGTGTCCTAGTTTGGAGGATGATTTAGAATAGATGACTAAAAAGTCTACTGGATATTCCCAAAAAGCTAGAGTGACTGTGACATCATCTAGACTTCCTGCAGGGCTGATGACTGACTTATCTGCTAACTCTATCATGGTTTGGGTTGGTCTTAACTGGTTGATTTGGAGTTTTTGCATAGTGTCAAAAGGCATTACATTAATTGCTGCACCCAAATCAATGAATGTGTTTGGTAGAGAAATACCATTAATTTCAACAATGACTACTGGGTTTCCAGGGTCATTATATTTGTATGGCATTTCAGAAATAAATTCAGATAATTGTCCCACCACCTGAACAAGGGGAGGTTCCTTCTTCTTACTTCCTAGTTTCTTAATGCAAAGATCCCTTATGATTTTGGCATATATAGGGATATCCCTAATGGCTTGCAACAGAGGTATTTTTATATATACATTTCATAATTCATCTTCTATATCTCTGTGCAAGGGTGGGTCAGGTTTCTTTACTAATAGTCTTTCGGGGTAGGGTGGAAGATTAACTTGTTGGGGTACTCATACAGACTGAGAAGTGATTGGAATAGGAGGGGAGGTCTCTTCTTCTACAAGAGTGGTTTGAGTGTTTTCTTCCTTAGAATGATTATCATTTTCTTCTTGAATTATTATTGCAGGATCTGATTGGTTTACAACTTTCCCTGATCGTAGTTGAATTTCATAGGTGGGAAAGGTTTGAACTTCTGTATTTTGTACCGGGTGGGTGGTTCAATTATTGGGGTTAGGGATTGGCTGGGCAGGGATTGTTGTTGGTTTCAGAGGGTTGTGGGCAACTTGGTTTTGCTTTTGATTGGCATTTATAGGGGGTTGTTGTTGCTAGTTAGGGTTCAAAGGGGTTGTAATTTGTTGCTATATAAGAGGTGGGAGTAAATATTGCATTTGTGGTGGGTTAAATCCAGGTAGTAATTGGGAAATGTTTGCAGGGTATTGTGGATATGTAGGGTAAGAGGGATTTCCATACATAGATCCCCTCAAACCTTGTTGCCAAGGTTGAGTTTGAGCTTTCTGAGGTGTCCATTGTGGATAGGTCACTAGGGAAGGACCCCATTGTTGTTGTTGATATTGTGCATTAGGGTCATAAAATGTATTGGGGTTTTGGGCTCTCCAAAGTCTTCTGGAAGGGTATGGTTGTTCTTGTGAGACTCCTCCTCCCCTATACATGGATTGTAGCTCAAGCAAAGTTGGACACTCAGATGTGGGGTGTTCTAGTGTACACATACCACAAATTTCTATGACATTTAATGGGCATTCTTTCTCACTGTTCTTCTTTCAACATCTATGACAAAATATTGCTAAAGCAACCTCTTCTTCTTGTTTCTTTTTCAGTTTTAGAGTATGTAACTGGTTACTGATTGTGCTCAAGATGTTTGTTTTAAAGTTCTCCAATAAGTTTCCTAACTCAGTTCTGGTGACAGTCCCTGAGCTTTGTTTTGTATTTATGCTAAAAGGATCTCTTGGTCCTTTTCCTGTTTTAGCTTGTCCTCTTGAGTATCTCCTACAATAATCTGCAATCTCTGAAAAAGGATTTTGGTGTACATCTCCTAAACTCAACAAGTTTAAAACTTCTATGCAGTCATCTCTTAAGACCTTTCAAGAATACAATTCTTACTACAGCTGGGTCTGTGGTGAATAGTTTTGACTTCTGATAGTTGTATAAGAATCTTTCTAGGTAGTCTTCAAGGCTTTCATCTTCTATTTGCTGCATTTTAAAAATGTCGTTTTTAGCATTATCCTTACAATAGTATTGGTATTTCTGTAAAAATGTGTCTTTCATCTGATCCCAAGAGAGGATTGTATTTTCTCCTAAGTTCATGAGCCATATTAAGGTTGAATATTTTATTGTAGAAGGAAAGAGATTAATTTTTTGGGCATCGTCTGAGTAGTTATAGCTTCTACATAATATGTCAAACTCAAATAAAAATAAATCTGGATCTTCAGTTGACATACCTCTGAAAGTGGGTAACGATGATAGTGGGATATTCTTCATGCTGATGTTTCTAGAAATATACAAGATTGGAAACCCAAAAGTCTCAGTCTCTGTGGCTGCATTTCCTTCTTCTTCTACCATTCTACTGATGGATGGTTCAGAAACTGGATTTTCTGTGTCTCCTAAATGTTCAACAGACTCACGTTCTTCCTGCCCAAGTGCCAACTCTTTCGTTTTAGGTTCTCCTTCTGGAGCCTCGCTAGCTCCCCTTGAATTTTCTCTTGGTGGAATTTTTCCTGCACTAGTGTCAGTTGGATTAGTGGGGGCNGGGGGGGGGGGGTGTGTTTTTGAATCTTTAGAGCTTAAAAATCTACCCTTGTTATCTCTATATCTATGCATAAAATGGAAATTTGATTCTCAACTGAATTGAAATCCTAATTCTATCTAGAAGGTAAGAAGGCAACTTGGCTTCAGAGAACCCCACTCTAATGGCCGCGTGGCTCTTCACTCATGTCTTAAACATTTTATCCTCCTCCCTCAAGCAGCCTTTAAAAGCATTACAAATTTATGCAAACAATCTAAGCTAAAAAACACTTCCTACCGTTTGCAACTCCCCAACAACGACACCAAAATGTTGTGCTGCTTATATGTTTAGTATAATGCACTCATTAATTATCAATTTGGGATTCCTAATCAACAGAGTTACAAGAGGTTCCACCATCCTTGCCACGACTATTTAACAATCTTAGTCGTGAAACACAAGGAGGTGAAATGATTTGCAAATCAGTCAATTGTTAATTTTAATTATTCGGTTACATCTTTTAGCTTCATCCTCATGACATGAAGTGCATGAGGATGAGGCAATCAACAAACTATTCTAACATAGCCTTGCTAAAGCAAATAAACATCCAACAATTGTCTTGAGCGTGATCTGGACTAAACTTGGTACATTCGGCTCTTTATATTGGTACTAGATCACGACAGGTAGATGGTACAGGATCACGACAGTGCGCAAATGGTGGTACCAGATCACGATAGTGCGAAAATGGTGGTACCAGATCACGACAGAGCAAAAATGGTGGTACCGGATCATGACAGTCCATGGTCGTTGGTATCGGATCACAACAGGTGAGATTTAGTATCAGATGCGCTTGGTACCGGATTCAGATAGTGGCAGTCTTGGTGCACAAGTACCAGATAGCTGAGCTGGTACATGAAGGCTGGATTTATCTAGAGGACAAAGATTATACATGGAAAATTGAAGCATTAGTACATGAAATGTTTAATTTCCTAGCTCAATAAACCACAAAATGCATGAATTAATCACACTTTACCTTATGACCTTATCAATGGCTAATGGTAGTGTTCTTGTCATTTACCCAGGCTTAGGTAAGCCAAAAAGGTATAGATGAGGAGTATAATAGGGTAGTGGGGATGTTATTTTCGGGTCTCAATAGGGACTTCTTTCTTACACGTACAAGTGAATCTAGTCTCTTGTGAGGACAAAGTACTTCCTACATGCATGGCCATTCTAATCTCTCCACAGAGACTCATGACCATTATTGTAAGGTCAACTTGATAAGAGTAACTAACAAGATTGTCGTACTTAGCATGTATGACTACATATATTGGATATCCACACTACACTTACATGTACAAGAAAAATTATACATAATAACAAAAATCACTTATATGCAAGATCATACAAGAATTAAATCCATATCATACATAGATAATCAATCACATAGTAAATGAGACAAGCAAATAAGGACACTTATTTTTTATGAAAAGTCACCAACTGCATGTGAAAATTAGACATTCCTCGCAACCATTGATGTTGTTGTTCATAAATTTTCAACAAAAGGGCACCCCCGAGCTGGGCATTAAAGTCCACCAGTAAAAAAAAATTCCTAATGCCAGGATAAGGTATGATAAATAATGGAATTTCTCAGTCCAAGGTGCCCACTGCTACAACTAGTCTATAGTCTCTCATTCCCCACACTCTTGTCCCACCCTAGGAAGTGTGCCCCTTCCAGGGATTCAAAAGTAGGTAGGATAGGAAGTCTCAGAGAACTACAACTAATGCCTAGTGCACTAGGGAACAATTCCCAACAAATATCTCACCTAGAGAGAATGTTCATGGGCCTGAAAACCCGCTTCTTTGGCAACAAATCTCTCACCTGGAGAGAATTCTCATGGGCCCGACAACCCGCTTCTTCAACAACACATAGGTCTTCCCAAGCACAGGTTTAAGTAATGACAGTAAGTTACAACAAGACACAGGTTCCTTCGTAGAGGAAATTTTGTCTCAATGGTCCGGGAATGAGAGTGCCCCCCCCGAAATACACTAAGCCCAACAATATATATCGCATGCCTTAAACTTGACACTTATACCTTCAAAATTAACTTTAGCTAATTGGTGACTCATTCCCATCCCTTGAGAACTTAGGATAAAGAATTATCCGTAAATTACACTGTTTGTAAATATTAAGAAATTATTCCCTTGGATTTAATCCCCCTTGGCTTAGCCGCACTTTTCCCTTTTTCAGTGGAGTTCATTCCCCCATCACTTTTCATCTAATATGTATGTGTGCAACGATGTGATATTGTTAATAAATTGAGTGCAAGTTACAATTTACAAGGAAAAACACATTGACCTATTTGCATCATGGCTCACTAGCCCCATAACTACACATTCTCTCCGGCCTCAAATACACACACACACAAACACACATATATGCACTTACTCATGTGTGTGAAACACTATGGAATGTGCACACCCTTCCCTTGGTGCGCAATCCATATTCACTTACTCAGGTGTGCGTAACACTGTGAAATGTGTGCACTCTTTTCTTTGACAAAAAAACCTCACACACTACTCAGTTGTGTGTAAAACCACAATTTGGTGCCAATGACTCACCAACCTATATGTACAATTATAAATGGGGTTCGGATTAGGGACATTACATTCCTGTCCCCCTTATTTACACATTGTCTTTAGTTATTCTATACACATGTAAAAACAAAATTTCAAAAAGATGGGGATACTCTTCTCGCATAAATTTCTTGCGTTCCTAAGTTGCATCCTCAAGATCGTACCAGGTCCATTGGACCTTTACTAGCTCCATGAATCAATTCTAGAGCTGTTTGAATTTTCGATCCAATATGAAAACTGGTTGCACTCGAAAATTTCTTTCTGGCTCCACCTGAATCACTTTCCAATCAATAATATGATTAACATCAGGTATATACTTTTAAGCAATGATACATGGAAAAAATGATGAATACATAAGGATGTATGAAATGCAAGCATATATGTGACATGACCAATCCTCTCTAGGATTTCAAATGGTCCACAATAACGTGCTGCTAGCTTAGAACAATTTCCCAACTTCAAGGAACTGCGTCAGGATTTTACTTCCAGGAGCACATGGTTACCCACTTTAAACTCCCTGGGGTTTTTTCCTTTATCTGCACAACTTTTCTTCCTATCTTGGGCAGCCTTTAAATTCTGCCTTATATTTACCATCTGCTCCTCCATATTTTGAAGCAGATCTAGCCCAATCACTGCGCGGTCTGTTGGGTTGTCCCAACTCACTGGTGTGTTGCACTTTCTACCATAAAGTGCCTCAAATAGGCTCATTTTAAAATATGCTTGATACCTATTGTTGTAATAAAACTATACCAAGTGAAGGTATTCTTCCCATTTTGATGGTTTATCCATCACATACATCCCGAGCATATCTTCAATCACCTAATTTACCCTCTTTGTTTGTCCATTTGTTTCAGTGTGATATGTTGTGCTAAAGTTTATATTTGTCTCAAATCCTTTGAATAACCCTCTCCAAAAATTCAATGTGAACTTGGAATCTCTATCAGACACAATTGTCTTAGGTATACCATGTAGCCTAAAAATTTCTCGCATGTATATTTCAACAGTGTCGACTACCTTGTGTACTGACTTCACTAGAATAAAATGGGTATCTTTAGTAAGCTTGTCCACTACTACCATAATAGAATCATGTTGCTTAGTAGTCCTAGGAAACTTAGTAATGAAATCCATGGTTACAACTTCCCACTTCCACTCAGGAATGGGAAAATGTTGTAGAAAACCAACTAGATATCTATGCTCGACCTTGACATTTTGACATTCAAGGCATCTAGCAATAAAATCAACAACCTACTTTTTCATGCCTGGCCAATAGTATTGTTTTTTTACTGCTGTTGTTGTCTTTTGGTAGCCTGGATTTCATGCATTAGGAAATTTATGCATCTATGACAATAACATATTTTTCAACTCTTGAATATTTGGCACATAAACTATACACCTATACATGAGGATTCCATCCTCTTTTAGCTCATAACCTTGTAATTTATGCTGCGACATACCTTGCTATAAATTTGTCTTTATGCCCACATAACGCATATATTATTTGTAAACCTCTAAAATTTTGTCACTCAAATATGACTTGTACATGCTAATGGTTGTAGCATTCATCTTGTGCATCCTTCTGCTCAGTGTGTCATCCCCCTTTTTCTCTTTTCCACTGATATGATTTATGTCAAAGTCATACTCACTGAGGAATTATAACCACCTGCATTGTCTAGCATTTAGACTTTGCTGTCCAAACAAATATTCCAGACCACTATGATCTATTCTCAGCTCAAATATTTTACCCATGAGATAGTGCCACCACATCTTCAAGGCATGCACTATGGCTGCCAATTCTAAGTCATGGGTAGCATAGATCCTTGTTGGCATGTTTTCAGGCATGTGTGCTTGTCATTGATGGAAAGATCAGAGTATGCAACGATGGAAAAATAGGGACAACATAAGCTCGGGAGGATTAGCGGAGAGTCACACATAGTGCGTAGGTGTGCACCAGTGATGAGGTTAACTCATTGCAAAAGCTCAAGAGAGATAGCGTACTCAGGATCTTAGATGGATCAAAGGTCGAGGCCTTTGACACTTAGAAATTATTCCAAGTTAGGAGGATGTGTAAGCCTGGGAGGAGAAGCGACAATGATATTTGGATCCCATTGAGAATTCCCGATGAACGTCAGATCTAAGCCCGAGGTCCGATCGGCGTTGGATCCAGGAGAACCTGCACATTCTTTAAAGAGCAAAGTCAAAGCAGGAGGACAATTTCGGATACCGGGAATTGGAAGAGTCGAGACTCTTCATCATCAGGAGTCCCGGAATTACGAAATGTGAAATGTCGAAATCTCGAAAGCAGAAGGACAGTTTCGGATACCGAGAGTTGGAAGAGTTGAGACTCTTCATCAGCAGGAGTCCTGGAATCGCGAAATGTGAAACGCCAAAATCCTGAAAGCAGGAGGACAGTTTTGGATATCGTGAGTTGAAAGAGTCGAGACTCTTCATCATCAGGAGTCCTGGAATCGCAAACTGTGAAACACTGAAACGCTGAAAGCAGGAGGACAGTTTCAGATATCGGGAGTTGGAAGTGTCGAAAAACTTCATCACAGAAATACCGAAACGTCGAAATGTGAAACTCCAAAATCCCGAAAGTAGGAGGACAGTTTCAAATACCGTGAGTTGGAAGAGTTGAGACTCTTCATCATCAGGAGTCCCAGAATTGTGAAATGCGAAACGCCGAAATCCTGAAAGCAGGAGGACCGTTTCAGATATCGGGAGTTGGAAGTGTCAAAACACTTCATCACAAAAATACCGAAATGCCGAAATCCCGAAACAGGCACGTCAACAAAGAGTTTAGCAGATCGGGAAATAACTCCATTTTTAAGTTTCAGATACCGGGAGATGGAGGAGTCAAGACCCGAGACTCTTCATCACAGGAGTCCTGAAGTGCCAAAACACAAAATTGTGAAATGCAGTTTTGAATAAGGCTTGGTCACCACCGGTGGTCACATCGTCAAAGAGATGTAGAGAAGAGCTCGAAGAGATAAGATCCTTTTTTGGATTTTTGGGGATCGAGAGTTGGAAGAGTCAGAGTGACTCGCAACAAATTCGCGAAACGTGAAATTGCAAAATGTAGTTTCAAATAAGGCTGTGGTCACAGCCAGTGGTCACATCTGCGGAAAATGGAGGAAGGATCTAGTGCAACCAAGCTCCATTTTCGGGATCGTGACTTGGAGTGTCAAGACACTTGATCACATGAATGCCAAATTTCTGAATGCCGAAATGGCGAAATGTCTATGTAGCCGGTGGTCACGGAAGTGGAAGGAGCTAGCATAGCTAGGCTTCATTTCAAGGTTCACACTGTAACTGCTAGAAACCACTGATGGTTTCTGCCAGAGGACTCGAAGAGAATTCTATGTAATTTCCAGAGGAGCTGAAGATTCTTAAGGAATCTTCTAGTGGAATGAAGATTGGTCATAGAGGCGATTGACAAATGGAAGAGCATTGAAGCCTGTAACTGCAACAGAGAGGTTGAGCTCGACTGTAACAGAGAAGACGAAGAGTCTCGACTGCTGGAGAGGCGAAGGAATCTTGACATAACACCCAGTGATGATGGATGCATGGGTTTAACTACTAGAGAAGCTGAAGAGTTGCAATGATGATCAGGCAGAGCACTCGACATGGGGAGAGCATGCAGAAGCATTGCACACAGGCATGCACAAGGTGCACATAGACCATAAGAATGCAGAACAAAGAAGAGATGGAGGTTGTTGTTAGGAGTGATTCAGGCGTGTAGAAGGAGGCAATGTGCAACCACTGAAATGGACAGAAGAGGAATGGTGCATTGAATGAATATGGTGCACATAGCATAAAATGCAGAAGAACAGAAAGTGTAAGGGATGAGTGCAGGAAGACACTAATGCAGGTAGAGCAAAGCAGTGTAACAGAACAGTGATAAGTCCAGTAAGCGATTGATAAATATTGTATCATTGTAATAAGCTTTAGTAGAAAATTTATAAACAGGGAGGTTGGGAGGTTCTAGGGAGGATTGTTATCTTCAGAGGTTCAAGTGGGTGCTTGAACACAGGGAGTTGTAGCTTCCATCTGGTTGCAGCCATAAAAACCTGGGTGGTAGGGTGGTGCAAGGGAGAACTGTTGTTCTCTGTTGTACAGGTTGGTGCCTGTGTGACTGGAAGTTGGTGCTTCCATCTAGTTGGTGCTGGAACATTTAGGGAGTTGGTGCTTCCTTCTAGTGGGTGCTAGAGAAACTAGGGAGTTGGTGCTTCCTTCTAGTAGGTACTAGAGAAAACAGAGAGTTGGTGCTCTCAACAAGTTGCAACTTGCAATATAGAGGTTGGAGCCTCACAATGAGTTGGAGATCATATGTATGATAATGTATAGAATGTAAAGATTACTTATCATATAAATAAGAAGAGGTTTTTTACCCTTTATGGGTTTCCTCAGGAAATATTTATCTCTGTATATTTCATATGTGAGAATGATGCTGAATGTTCTATTGCTTACTTCCCTGCATTATTGTGATTGTCATCAAGTGCTCTACAAAGAATTTAAAATAAGCATAATCATTTAAGCACAGTAACAACTGATTCACCCCCCCTCTCAGTTGTCCAACAATTGGTATCAGAGCCAACCCCTTTTATCTAAGGGTAGATCCTAGAGCTTAAACATGTCAAGCCATGAAGGAAATTCAACCAATAAGGCCCCTCTATTCAATGGAA
>ML782067.1:50881-126782 GCA_009831015.1 Picea engelmannii | reverse complement strand
AAGGAATTCTGTGATAAGCATGGGATCAAGAGAGAATACACAATCCCAAGAACTCCACAACAAAATGGAGTAGTTGAGAGGCAAAACATAACAGTGCAACAAATGGCCAGGTCAATGATGAATGAGAAGAACATTGGTCAAACATACTGGGTAGAATTAATACACACAACAGTCCATGTTCTTAATAAATCCCACCTCAGACCACAAAGTGACAAGACACCTTATGAACTGTGGTATGGGAGACCTGCTTCAATCAAACACTTCAAAGTCTTTGGGAGTAAATGTTGCATAAAGAATAATGATGAGAACCGTGGAAAATATGATGACAGAGTTGATGAAGGTATCTTCTTAGGGTATGCTACAAACAATAAATAATACAGATGCTATAATAAGAGGCTGCATAAAATGGTTGACTGTATTGATGTAAAAGTTGATGAAGGAATCCCAGCAAGAGAGGTGTACAATAATGAGTCTTCTACAAAGGACACAGCTAAAGATGAACATGAACAGGTCCAAGAATCAGAAAACAAAGACTCTGAATCAGTTGAAGACACATATATTCAGACAGACTCAAATCAACAGACAACTTGAAATCCCTCCTCCAGAATCACTCAAAAGAATCATCCTGCAAGTTAGATAATTGGTGAAAAAGACAAAGGTGTACAAACCAGGAGAAAGATAATCAAAAACACCGAACAATCACATATAGCTTTCATATCCATGCTGGAACCCAAGAATTTTAATGAAGNTAGCAAAGATGACCATTGGGTTAAAGCAATGAATGATGAACTTGATCAGATTGAGAAAAACAATACGTGGGAGATGGTTCATAGACCTGAAGGTAAAAATATCATTGGTTCCAAATGGATCTTTAAGAATAAGTTGAATGAGCAGGGACAAATTGTCAGGAACAAAGCAATATTGGTCTGTAAAGGCTATGCTCAAATAGAAGGACTGGATTTTGATGAAACATTTGTGCCCGTAGCAAGATTAGAAGTTATCAAAATATTTCTTGCCTATGCTTGTCATAAAAGGTTTAAAGTCTATCAAATGGATGTCAAGTCAACTTTTCTAAATGGAGATTTAAATGAAGAAGTCTATATGGAAAAACCAGAGGGTTTCGAACTGTCTGATAACCCTGACTTAGTATGCAAGCTGAAGAAAGATTTATATGGGTTAAAACAAGCCCCTCGTGCTTGGTATCAAACACTGGATACGTATCTCAAAGACAAAGGGTTCAAGAGAGGAACAATTGACAACCATCTATATATCAAAACAAAGGATAATGATTTGCTCATCATGTTGGTCTATGTAGATGACATCATCTTTGGATGTAATAAGGATTCATTGGTACAATGGTTTCTGAGTTTGAAATGTCTATGATAGGTGAACTGTCATTTTTTCTAGGTCTGCAAATTACTCAGAGGTCTGAAGGGATGTTCATTTCTCAAGAAAAATATCTAAGAGAAATGTTGAAAAGGTTTTAAATGGAAGATTCTAAACCTGTGGGCACACCTATGGTTACTGGATGCAAATTAAGCAAGGATGATGAATCACCTGATGTTGATCAAAGTTCATATAGGTTGATGATAGGCAGTTTTCTATACATCACAACATCTCATCCATACATAATGCATGCTGTTGGGATGGTAGGAAGATATCGGTCTGCACCTAAACATAGTCATTTGCTAGCTATCAAAAGGATATTTAGATATTTGAAAGAAACAATGAACTATGGCCTATGGTATCCTAAGAATTAGAATTTTCAATTATTAGTCTACTCAGATGATGATTGGGCTAACTGCGTGGATGAAAGGAAAAGCACGAGTGGAGGTGCATTCTTCTTAGGATATTCTCTAGTAGCATGGCTGAGTAAAAAACAAGGTTCCATTTCTTTATCAACTACAGAGGCAGAGTACATTGCTGCTGCTACTTGTTGCACATAGGTATTATGGATGATTCAGACACTTGCAAACTTGGAGGTAAAATACGCTGCACCGATCCCAATTCATTGTGATAACACTAGTGCCATCAGTGTGTCTAAGCATCCTGTATTCCACTCCAAGACCAAGCATATTCCCATAAAATACCATTTTCTGAGAGAATAGGTCACCAATCAGGTTGTTCAGGTCCATTACATTCCAACCACAGAACAAGTTGCAAACATATTTACTAAACCTCTAGCCAAGACACCATTTGAATATCTCCAACAGAAGTTGGGTGTCATCTCGTCTCACACCTAAGAGAGTCCATCCTGTTAGGGGGAGTTTTGTATTGATTGAATATATGATACCTCCTAAAAATACTGCAACAACTCAGGGGGAGCATGTTTTCTTTGACATTGATGTCAAAGGGGGAGAAAAGAAGTGGTCCGGACCGGATTCTATAGTTGGAGGTCCAAACAGGTTAGCATAGTTGTTTAGGGTTGCCATCAATGCCAAAGGGGGAGATTGTTGGCATGTTTTCAGGCAGGTGTGCTTGTCATTGATGGCAAGATCAGAGTATGCAACGATGGAAAAACAATGACAATGTAAGCTCAGGAGGATTAGTGCAGAGTCACATGCAGTGCGTAGGTGTGCACTAGGGATGAGGTTAACTCATTGCCAAAGCTCAAGAGAGAGAGCGTACTCAAGATCTTAGACGGATCAAAGGTCGAGGCCTTTGACACTTAGAAATTATTCCAAGTTAGGAGGATGTGTAAGCCTAGGAGGAGAAGTGACAGTGATCTTTAGATCCCATTGAGAATTCCTGATGAATGTCAGATCTGAGCCCGAGGTCCAACCGACATTAGATCCAGGAGAACCTGCACGTTCTTTAAAGAGAAAAGTGAAAGCAGGAGGACGGTTTTGGATAACGGGAGTTAGAAGAGTCGAGACTCTTCATCATCAGGAGTCCTAGAATAATGAAATGTGAAACACTGAAATCCCGAAAGCAGGAGGACAGTTTCGGATACTGGGAGTTGGAAGAGTCGAGACTCTTCATCAGCAGGAGTCCCGGAATCACGAAATGCGAAATGTCAAAATCCTGAAGGCAGGAGGACAATTTCAGATACCGTGAGTTGGAAGAGTCGAGACTCTTCATCATCAGGAGTCCCAGAATCGTGAAATGCAAAATGCTGAAATCCCGAAAGCAGGAGGACAATTTCGGATATCGGGAGTTGGAAGTGTCGAAACACTTCATCACAGAAATATCGAAACACTGAAATGCGAAACACCGAAATCCTGAAAGCAGGAGGACATTTTCAGATACCGTGAGTTGAAAGAGTCAAGACTCTTCATCATCAGGAGTCCTGGAATCGTGAAATGCAAAATGATGAAATCCTAAAAGCAGGAGGATAGTTTTAGATACCGGGAGTTGGAAGTGTCGAAACACTTCATCACAGAAATACCGAAACACCGAAATGCGAAACGCCGAAATCCTGAAATAGACACATCAACAAAGAGTTTCACAGACCGGGAAATAACTCCATTTTGGAGTTTCAGATACTGGGAGATGGAGGAGTCAAGACCCAAGACTCTTCATCACAGGAGTTCCGAAGTGCCAAAACACGAAATTGCGAAATGCAGTTTTGAATAAGGCTTGCTCACCGTCGGTGCTCACATCGTCGAAGAGTTGTAGAGAAGATCTTGAAGAGATAATATCCTTTTTCAGATTTTTGGGGATCGAGAGTTGGAAGAGTTAGAGTGACTCGCAACAAATTTTCAAAACGCGAAATTGCAAAATGCAGTTTCAAATAAGGCTATGGTCACAGCCAGTGGTTACATCTGTGGAAGTTGGAGGAAGGAGCTAGTGCAACCAAGGTCCATTTCGGGGATCGTGACTTGGAGTGTTGAGACACTTGATCACACGAATGCCGAATTTCTGAATGCTGAAATGCCAAAATGGTGAAATGTCTATGTAGCTGATGGTCACAAAAGTAGAAGGAGCTAGCATAGCTAGGCTTCATTTCAAGGTTCGCACTGTAACTGCTAGAAACCACTGATGGTTTCTGCCAGAGAACTCGAAGAGACTTCTATGTAATTTCCAAAGGAGCTGAAGAGTCTCAAGGAATTTTCTAGTGGAATGAAGATTGGTCATAGATATGATTGATAGATGGAAGAGCATTGAAGCCTATAACTACAACAGAGAGGTCGAGCTCGACTGTAACAGAGAAGACGAAGAGTCTCAACTACTGGAGAGGCAAAGAAATCTCGACATAACCCAGTGATGATGGAAACATGGGTTTAACTACCAGAGAAGCTGAAGAGTTGCAATGATGATCAGGCAGAACACTCGACATGGGGAGAGAATGCAGAAGCATTGTGCACAGGCATGCACAAGGTGCACAGAGACTATAAGAATGCAGAACAAAGAAGAGATGGAGGTTGCTGTTAGGAGTGATTTAGGTGAGTAAAAGGAGGTAGTGTGCAACAAATGAAATGGACAGAAGAGGAATGATGCATTGAATGAATATGGCGCACAGAGCATAAAAGGCAGAAGAAAAAAAAGCACAAGGGATGAGTGCAGGAAGACACTAATGCAGGTAGAGCAGAGCAATGTAGCAGAACAATGATAAGTCTGGTAAGCCATTGATAAATATTGTATCACTGTAATAAGTTTTAGTAGAAAATTTATAAACATGGAGGTTGGGAGGTTCTAGGGAGGACTGTTGTCCTCAGAGGTTCAAGTGGGTGCTTGAACACAGGGAGTTGTAGCTTCCATATGGTTGCATCCAGAAAAACCTGAGTGGCAGGGTGGCGCAAGGGAGAACTGTTGTTCTTTGTTGTATAGGTTGGTGCATGTGTGACTGGAAGTTGGTGCTTCCATCCAGTTGGTGCTGGAACATTTAGGGAGTTGGTGCTTCCTTCTAGTGGGTGCTAGAGAAATCAGGGAGTTGGTGCTTCCTTCTAGTGGGTGCTAGAGAAACCAGGGAGTTGGTGCTTCCTTCTAGTAGGTACTAGAGAAAACAGAGAGTTGGTTCTCTCAACAAGTTGTAGCTTGCAATATAGAGGTTGTAGCCTCATAATGAGTTGGAGCTCATATGTATGATAATGTACAGAATGTAAAGATTACTTATCATATAAAGAAGAAGAGGTTTTTTACCCTTTATGGGTTTCCTCAGGAAATATTTGTCTCTGTATATTTCATATGTGAGAATGATGTTGAATGTTCTATTTATTACTTCCCTGCATTATTGTGATTGTCATTAAGTGCTCTGCAAAGAATTTAAAATAAGCATAATTGTTTAAGCACGGTAACCACTGATTCACCCCCCCTCTTAGTTTTCCAACAATCCTTTCATGCTCTTTTAGCTTTCTTTATTTGTACCATATCACATGTCCATTCTAACTAAGGACTCCACCGAGTCCTTCCTTGAATGCATCCTTACACACCACAAACTCTTCATCTGGATCAACAACCCTTAGTATTGGTGCACTAGTCAATAAACTCTTCAAGTGCTGAAAAATTCTTATACAATCAAAATTCCACTCAATTCACATGCCTTTGTTTTCCAAGGATGTAATTGGGTGTGTTAGAACACTTAGAATTTTGAACTTTTATTCTTTTTTTTTTTCCTCTTAGAAATAAAATTTCACTAAAAAGAAAAAAAGTTAGGAAATTGCCTTTTAATTTAAAATAAATCCATTGGTTGTTATATATTAATAAAGCATTTACAATAACACGTGTCGATGAGTTTCACTATTTGATCAAACGGTTCTTGTGATCTCTGAAATGTAAAAGTCGCCCGAATTTTAAAAAGAAAGCTTTTAACGGTAACTTCGAAACTTTGCGCTTCAGGAGTTTCAAGAAATTTGAACAACAAAAACCCCGAATCTACGAAGTCCCGAAGACACTTCCTCATGACACTTCCTAAAATGACTTACATATGAGTCATAGGACACATGTCTTCTAATATTTTCTGGGGCTAACACGTGGCACTTATTTTTAACATTTTTGTCATATTATTTGCTCGATTTCAAGTGACACATGTCACTTCTCCTTTTTTGAAACGTCACTAAGAATGACATCATCTCTGCCACATCACTCCGGGAGATTTCCCTTTGGGATTTTTAACAAATATTGAGTTCTTAAATCGCCAAAATATTGGATATTACAAAAAAGTAAAAGTGTTTTAAAGAGTTAATAAAGCATTTAATAACTTCAATTAATCATGATTAAGTATTAATTAATCACTCCGCAATTTTGGGCTTCGGAAGATTTCTCTTGCGCTATATCCTGAACTCTCGAATGCCGAACCGTCGAAGTACGAACCACACTTTTAAACAAATGAACTCTTGAAGCTCTGGAGTTCCGAAACTTGAAATATATATGTAATGGTTTGAAACGTTTACTCTAGGAATTCGGCCTTCAGAGGATTTCTATCATCATTCATCCAAAACCCCCAAATACCGAACTTCCGAAGTATTGAAGGCTAATAAAATGTTTAAAACATGATTAATTAAAACATGAAAGCGATTAATTAGAGATTAAATTCTCTGGGAATTCAGCCTTCAGGAAATTTTTGCCCTGTCAGATTCAAAACCTCCGAACACTGAAGCGCCGAAGCATCAATGATATTTATGATTGGATAAAGTTAACATTTTGAATAAAGATTGTGAATTTCCAGGTAATAAATTCCATTAAATTTTTAATAATTTATTTGTCAGTAAATCAACACGAAGATTGATAGAATTTATGAATAAAATATTTTGAATTTCAAGTCATTTTACCATTTGCAATTAGAAGTTTGCATTCAGTAAAGAGATTACAAACTTCTCTTGTTACAAGGAGGATAATTTCATTTCCCTGAGGATTATGGCGCCACACAAAACTGTGAAGAATCAATATGCATCAACTAATGATTCCAATCCAAACACAAATGTTCTATCATACACCACTCCAAAAATTACGGATACCATAAAGTCTTGTAAGAAGGTTTACGATATATTAGAACATGAGATTATTAATTGTCCAGAAGATTTTGTCAAGGAAGATGATGAGTCCTTCTCATCCAATCTCAGATTGGTAGCACAGTCGGAACTGCACAAGATTGTTGCACGACCTAATATTTTACCCTATAATGATATGATAAGCTCAGCTCTGGAGCACGTCGACTTTCAAACCAGGAGCATTATCAACTACCAAAAGATATCCATCAGCTCCAGAGAACCTACAAGTCATGTATAAACTTTCTTCTACACCCAAATATACTTACAATGCAACATTTCTCCTGGATTTTGATAGAAAAGAATGCACATAATACGATAGAAATGGTCATGATATAATCAATTCCTGTTGGGGACATCCAGACAAATTCAAAACTGACGCTCATGGTATGTATTCCATGACATCCTTAGATGCTCATATCTTATATATAACCATGATGCTCTACTATTTATTTAGGAAAAAGAACCCTGCACATTTCTTAGTTGAGTGGGTGGCTATAATCAATGAAGTAGCCGAAGGTTATACTTTCAATTGGGATAAAATGTTATCTAACAACCTGGCTAAGGAGATTGACGAGTATCAATCATTGAAATTAAAGGGGAAACCTACTCCTTTTTACATGTATGCATATATCATGGATTCCATTTGCTTCATGACCCCATTCCCCCTGATGAACTGGAGTTGGACCCCGGCTAGTTCTGAGCCTATACATTTCTACCACTGCAAACTATGGGAAAGAAATGCTAAATATTTCTTTTACAAAATTTGTCACAATGTAGTGGTACCTATTCATATAGCTATCTATGGCCACCCGCCGCCCAGGATTTCAGAGAAGATTATGAGAAACTTAGGCACATTTGCTGAATGGTACATTGAGGAGAACTTTTCTTACATTAGAGTGTTCGGTTTTTCTATTTCTGTTGGCATAGGGGCATACCTAGGGTTGAACACTACAACAACGCACCAACAAAACCCTAACTACCATCCCTTTCGACAACACCTGTGAAGCAGATTAAGTCTCACCCGAGGTAGAGACAGGGGTGGTTGCAGGACTTAGATGTCTGCAACCTTAGCTGTGACACAGATATGTGATTCTAGTATTTAACAGAGCATTCAACAATAATCCTTCATCAATATCTGCTCCGCAGATAAAATAGAGCATCAAAACATTCACCCATATCTAATGTATCTAAGAACGTAGCATCAGGAATTAGATAAGATCTAGCATATTCAAGCACTAAGAAAGTTCATAGAGGTCAGATCTAGCATCCAGATTCATCATAAACACAAAGTATAAACATACCTATCTATCTATTTGTGTCAAGCACTTAGAAGATAACACATAAGTACACCAACACATCACACAAAGCAGAGAAACACAACATATACATGGTTCACCCCCACGCCGAGGCTACGTCCACCAACTCTTCTTATTTATTAGCTTCTTCAATTAGATACATGCACAGAGCCACAAAAACCTTACTCCGCATAGGAAAAGATATCTGTGCACCTCGCTATATCCTTCTTCCTTCCGTTACAACAGAAATCCCTTCACAGCCTATTACAACCACTTGCACTTAGCTATGCAAGTCTCTCACAGTATGCACAAATAATTTACAATCCACACTTGCACTTAGCACAACATCACATAGATTCCTCTTGTATATATTTCCTTACATTGCCTAGACATCTATTTATATATTACAAAATAGGGCTAAGCATGGGTAAACCCATGGGATGACATTCCCATACCCATTACATATTTCTAAATCCCAAAAAGGACCCAAAAAGGGGTCGAGATCCCACGATCTTTGCTTCGTCTTGCGATCCACCTTCGACAAGCTGTCGAAATCCAAAATGGTCAATGACCAAGGATCTCTCAAAACTTGGCCGAGGGCCAACAAGCCCCCAACACTCACCTGTGACTCATCCTGAGTCACTTTGATGTAGGAAGTTCTACTTCTAAAGCCTCGAGCTTGGCTCGAGCTACTTCGACTTGTTGCTGTTGTACGACCTCTTGTTCAACAAACTCTTGGATGACTGCATCGTTCATAGGTCCTTCCAGGCACTGTTCAGCTACATTAACAACCTACTCTAGTTCTACTCCTCGTCCTTCAACTTCTGTGAATAATTGGTAGGCATTATCTTGTACGGGTTGGAGTCTCTGAGTTACTTCCATAACTTTGCTCTGAATAGCGTGAATTTGCTGCTAGGCGGTGCATTTCTCTTGAGATCTCTTCATTCTTTTCACAACTAACATGAACTTCAACTGTGCCTATATCATTTCGGCTTGATACTTTGCCTCTTGGAGATGCGATTCCAGTGCTCTTAATTATGGACTCTCAGTGAGTCGCTCATATGTCAGGGCATTGCAATCACTCAGATTCTTGTATTCCATAGTAAGGGCCTTTAGTCTCTCAACTACGCTCCTGGCAGTTGCTTCTCTTTGGTCCTTCACATCCTGTGGGGTCTCGAGCAATACACGTAGTTCTAAGTCTGCAATGCATTGCTGTAGCTGTTGGATCACTTCTTCAAGATTATCTACTTGCTGTGTAACTCGATCTTCTGCCTTTATTTCTACGACTATCACAGAGCGAAGTGCTCTATTGACCACTTCCTTTACTTCGAGTTTCTCGGCGAGCAACTGCTCTTTTCCTTGCTGTATCTATGGTTTTTATTCATCGAACTTCGCTTGGAGGGAAATATTTTCATGTTCTGCAGCTCGACACTATTATACAAGTACTCCTTGTACTTGCGTCAAATCCTGGGTGGCTTGTTCTATTTCTTCTCGTGCTCGTCGAAGGCAAGCTTCAATTGTATCAGCTAATCGGTGGAGTTGGGTTGGCTCGTCTCCCAGCTCTGGTGTTCCCAATGCAGAGGCACAACCGATATTGTGCGGCTGGACTATAGCACCTGCTGTACCCCTTGGAGTTCGATTTCAATCCTATCATACATTGCTTCCTTCTTGGCCTCTTGTTTTTTTGCTATTTTCAGCGAAGCATCGTTCAGGGCTGCTATGAGGAAGTCGAAGTCATCAGAGGTGAGGACCATCTACATCTTGGCCATGGAGGCTTTCAATTTCTTCTGAGAAGAATGTTTTGGAGGTAAACCCTTCCTCTTCTTCAGGGGATCAACCTCGTATCCTTTCTTCTGTTCGACTTCTTTGTCATATAACTCTTCGCCATCACCTCCTTGATCTAGTGATATGGAAGCAGTCTTCACGAATGCACTGTCTAATCCTTGGACCTCTTTGGTCTTTTTTGTCCTGCCAGGTTCAGGTGTATCCTACGCAGTTTCTGGGCTGTTGATGTCGGATATTTCTGCAGGGTTGGCGGGGATAAGGAGGTCGGCATACCATTCCTTAGTAATCTCCTCCAGGTGCTCCTCCGTCATCTTGTAGTAGGACTGAATCTATTGCTTATGTTCATTAGCGAGCGTTGTAATATAAATGAAATGTCGATCTGCGTTGAACTTCATCAAAGGCCAGAACCAGTGTAGAGTGTTCAGAGTCATGCGAGGCTCAGACTGGATGGCTCTCTTCAACTGATTGTAGTAGGTATGAAAACAAACATTTGACTTCCACTGTTTGTTCATATTGCTGGAATACCAAAGTGTACTGAACTTCGTGGCCAACGGCTCAAATGAATTGATGTCGGGGAAGGTCGCACCTTCCGACTTCTCCCAGGTGATGAATGCAATAAGGATCAAAATCCAACTAAAATGGAATTCGTAACCTTGGTCTTGTGCTTCTCTTCAGTCTAGTTCCAACTGATTCACTAGGTACTTCACTCAGTTCATCTGTAGGCCTTCCGCGCACTTCCCTGCGAGGTTGACTACAAAGCCAGTGACTTGGGTAGGTCATTTCTTTCTTTATAACTTCCATGCAATCAAATGAAAGGTGAGGCTCACTGTGCCACTCTGGATAGAAGCTACCTTGTAGCCTTGCGTCCCCTTATCGACATCACTGTAGGTGTCCTTGATCCTCTGTGCTAGAGTGCGATCCATGGCTTTTCCTGGATAAAAATCCTGTGGACCAGGTCTCTGCATACTCAACCCTGTGATCCGATTGATCAACATCAGATCAACTGTGATCCAATGGTCTAGCCACAAATAGCCTCCATGGTAACAAGAAAGAAACAACTTGACACAAGAATTCATCTCTTGGTGTCTTCTGAAGTGTGGGATCTTCATGACGTTCAACAGGGTGGACTGCGTGAGGTTATGGGTCCACGTCTGAGGGATTATATTTGAATTCTTCCCCTTCGTTCTGGTCAGGTACTTATGTGGGGAAAGCATGTTATAGACTTTTTGGTCATCGAGGTTGAATTCACTGAACTTCAACGCTGCAATCTTGTCTTGGTCTACTTGAACTGCGTGGAGCCCCTTCAGAAGGTTCGCAGTGACCAAGGTGTACTCAAAATATTTGGGCACGCTATATGAATTTACTGTGCCACTCAGAGGTGGTATGTAGGTGGGTAATATAGTCAGGATCAATTTGGCATTCATTAGATCATCCCTGTGCTTGGTTCTCTTCTCATCTGATGGCCGGGATGGTCCGGCTCCACGAACAGTCGATGTAGATGCTTGCAATGTTCTTGTGGATGAAGTATGTACACCTACAAATAATCCTCTCTCCGACATGACTCTTTCGGTCATCAAGTCGAGGATTACTTTTTTCACAGCTTCTTCAACTTCATTGAGCTGCTCAAACATACGTGATCGGGATTAACTAGATCAGGTTCAGATTAACTTAGACACTACAATGGTATAGATGGCAATAATGCGATGATCACTATGCAAGATGAACTTAATTTGCAGACTCAAATTCATGATTAGCAAAAGTGTTCTCGATACATGGCGTGACGGGATAAATAGATAACTTGGCAACAGATCTCTTGCAATGGGTGGCAATGGGCAAGAAGCTTTCATTAACTTCATTATATCCATTACGGCGTGGTCCAACGGTCTGGTGGCGAACCATAAATTCCTTTTGACCTGTTTGGAGGGTCAAATGAATGGTTATATTAGTCCCAACGTCTATTATTATTGCTTCTCCATGGTGAAGTTCCATGTGACGCTTCTCTGTTATCCTGACGAAGCTCCAATTTTGTAAATTTTCCTTTTGCAAGGTTCCTTTTAGAACCTTTTGTAACTTGTCGATATTAGCTCTCTTTTTACTTAGCTTTCTAGCCTTCCTTCCAGTGCACTTTGTATCAGTATGCCTTTTTCCATTATGATTCTTATCTTCTTATGACATAGTTACTTCACGCTGTTGAGATTCTTTCCTAAGATTCGATGGTGATACTTATTCTTTATCTGGAATAGGTACTTCAATCTTCTGTGGGTGTTCTAGTGTTCTTGCAACTTTGACATCCGAGTCTCTGGTTTTATATAGCTTCGATCTGTTCTTCTGTTCTTCAATCAAGTGTGAGATTCTTCTAGTCATAAAATCTTTTAACTCTTTCTTCTTATGCTCTAAAATTTCTTCTTATTCCTTCCTTCTGGCTTGATCTCTTTCAATCCAAGGTCTTCCTAGTAACATGGTAAATGGAGCACTATCCTCAATAAATTTAATGATCTCAAAATCTTCTTCTATCGAAGTTCCATTGACATTCATAGGTATCTGAGCGAGATTCCCATATAGGGTTATCAGTTTTCTTGTGAATAATCCGATTCCTCCCAGTGAAGGAACCATAGCAGGCTTTCCTAAATTTTTCGAGGTTCTTTCTATCATAACATTCACCTGTGTTTCCTCATCCATAACACATTCAACGTTGAAGTCTCCTAATATTGCTTCAATGCATTCTTTTTCGTTGAAGATCTCTGATAATATGACATGTCGATGGTCATTCATGATTTCTCTCATCTGTAACAATACTTTCTTTGATTCTTTATGGGATTCTTCCATAAACTTAGTTTCTGGATCTGACTTAGGTTTTTCTTGGTCCAAATTCATTCTTTCAACTTTAGCAATCATTCTAGGGAAATCCAATACTTCATGGTCCATAGCTTTACAACAAAGACAACCAGGTCTTCTCCCAGGGCATTCCTTAGCAAGATGTCCTGGTTTTCTGCAACTATAATAGAGGATTAATCCTCTCTTTCTTTTAATTGATCCCCATCCCTTTTTGTACTTCACACTAGGATCGTAGGAGCTAACCTACCAAAAATTATTTCTAGGATCCTGCATCCATTTTTTAGTCCAAATATTCTTTCTATGCATAGGTATAACATATATTTCACTATTCTTATTAGATCTACTCATGTCAAACCTTCTTTCATCTACCAGTACCATAGTTTTCGAGCTAGGACAAAATCTATCAAACATACCTAGATCCATGCTTTAGAAACAAAATTTTCCACTTGTCTTACTTCTACAGAGCACAAAGCTTTCAGATCTAGAACTTTTCACTATTCTTACCTTTATCAGAGCACAAAGCTTGCAGATCTTATCTCTTTTCTTCAGTTATGACCTCTTTTCTTGGCACAGAGCTTCATAAGTCAAGCATAATGCTGCACACTAGGGAAACATATCTAAGCACAAAGCTTTCTCAGTTTCAGGTCGAATCTTTGCACAAAGCTTCTTCTTCCTCAGTTCCTAGCAATCACAGTTTCAATCCCGGCAATGAAACCATTTGTTGGCATAGGGGTAGATCCATGGTTCAAATCTACAACATCACACCAAAAAAACCCTAACTACCAGCCCTTTTGACAACACCTACGAAGCAGATGAAGTCTCACCCGAGGTAGAGGCAGGGGAGGTTGCAGGACTCATATGTCTGCAACCTTAGCTGGGACACAGATCTGTGATTCTAGTATTTAACAAAAAATTCAACAGTAATCCTTCATCAATATATAACCAATATCTACTCTATATATAAAATAGAGCATCACAACATTCACCCATATCTAATGTATCTAAGCACTTAGCATAAGAAATTAGATCAGATCTGGCAGATTCAAGCACTAAGCAAGTTCACAGAGGCCAGATATAGCATCCAGATTCATCATAAACACAAAGTATAAATAGATCTATCTATCTATCTGTGTCAAGCACTTATCAGATAACACACAAGTACACCAACACATTTCACAAAGCAGAGCAACACAACATATATGTGGTTCACCTCCACCCTGGGGATACGTCCACCAAATCTTCTTCTTTATTAGCTTCTTCAATTAGATACATGCACAGAGCCACAAAAACCTTACTCTAGATAGGACAAGAGATCTGCACACCTCTCTAGATCCTTCTTCCTTGCGTCACATCACAAAGCCCTTCACAGTATGTTACAACCACTTGCACTTAGCTCTGCAAGTCTCTCATAGTATGCACAAAGCATTTACAAGCCACACTTGCACTTAGCACAACATCACATAGATGCCTCTTCTATATATTTCCTTACATCGCCTAGACATATATTTATATATTACAAAATAGGCCTAAGCATGGGTAAACCCATGGGCCGACATTCACATACCCGTTACATATTCCCAAATCCTAAAAAGTACCCAAAAAGGGGCCGGTATCCTGTGATCTTTGCTTCGTTTTGTGCTCCGCCTTCGACAGGCCGTCGAAGTCCAAAATGGTCAAAATTGACCAAGGATCTCTCAAAACTTGGTTGAGGGCCAATAGTTCCTCCTCATTCCCTTCCACAATTTTTACCTGACAGGCTGGTGTGCAGAGAAGTGGCATACCAAACAATAGCATGAGGAATCACCAAGGAATTGAAAGCGGCTTAGAAAAAGGTATGGCCAACTTTTCCCATTCAGGTTGGTATGTTTACATTGTTAGATTTTGGTCATACCAAAGTCGAGGTTGCAGCCTTGGAAGATGTCAAATTAGTTGACATCGAATTCAAAATACATGATCCACATAAGGTGGTAGAGAATCATTTGGCTCAATACAACATGAAAAGATACATCCACAAAGAGTCTCCTTATGATGATATTTTCAGGGGGGGTAAGATCCTATGAAGAAGTTCAAAATAGATTCCAGACTCTGCTTCCTCACCAATAGGATAGTTTCCTCAGCTTCCAAAATCATAGACGAAACAACTTTCCTAATATCTTATAAGGAGAGTCAAGGTCCATGCCATCTTCACAGGAAGCTAAATCCACAGAATCTCATCTAGTTTGCTCCACTAAAAACAAAGATGAAGAAGTTTTGAAGAGTTCATAAGGGTTATTTAAAGAGATAAAAACATCACTGTTAGGTATAAATGATCAACATATATTAGCCCAATTTGAGGTTTTTATGAATTAGAGACAATATTTGCCCATTCAACACCAATTACTTTTGTTGGCACCCCAAGCACAACAGGTCCAGAAATCTCCACAACAATTATCTCTCCTATTCCCTCATTAACCCCTTTAGTGACCAGTTTTGGAACTCCTAGTTCACAGCTCATTCATGTAGATGATCTTACTCCTATATTGCTGGAATAAATTCCTCCTTGAAGTTTATTTTTCAACAAGAAACTAAAAGCTATTGTAAAGAAATGATCTCATAAAAAAGATGGAGTAGTTACTAAAAGGCATAAAATAGTGTATGATGGAAAAGGCCAAGATGATCCTGAGTTTGCCAAGGAAGTTGCAGATTCACTAGGGGATTTTTCCACTACCAACCGATGGTCAGTGGATAATCTGACCAAACAACTACAACAAAAATCTCTCTTGGTGGAACAATTGTAGAATGAAATACACAACACATAACAGATTTTCAGGAGCAGAATGAATCAAGACATAGAGAAAAGTAGGTTAAATTATAAACATCAGATGAAGCAATTATAGGAGAAAATCGAGCTGATTTACTAGAGTTCACGAACCAACAAAGGCAAGATCACTCAGCGGGATAGTTTGAGAGAACAAATGCATGCCAAATTAGTCCTAGTGGAGAATACAACAATAGACATCACTGCTTTCAAAGCATAAGCATCTGAAATCAATGAGAAACTAGAAGTTGTCCAGCAGGATCTATATCAAAAGGTGGATACTATTTAGAAATACTATCAAGCAATAAATAATTCTCTAAAAAGTATTTATGTGAAAGAAAAAGATGCCTATGTGGCTAGATCTAAGTTTAAGGAATTCATCATATGGAGCCATAAATATAATATCCCTGGTCTCGCCCTTTTCTCACAATATGAACAAGTGAAGGGTGAAATGGCCTTTGCTGCAGTTCCCCACCTCGTCAGGGTTTGCCGACCTCCCATTCAATGGATATTCGATTTTACTGAACCAAAATAGCTCTTCGGATTCTTGTTGGAACCCTCATGAACCAACTCCATAGGTCCTTGTGAACTTCACCCACACGAACTAGCCCTAACGTAAAGTTACTCTCTACGTGATCACTGGTTGTGACCACACACCTACCTCAAAAGATGCTTCACGACCTCAGACTTCAGGTGTTTTTCTATGGGCCAAACCCTATACTCCCGATTCTCGATTTTCCAAATCACAAACCCTTTAGGCGCTAGCTCCTCCCACTAGGCCCTTTGAATTCCATCTATGTGACCTCGGGCTAGAACCTGGGGCCCAACATCCGAGCATTTTGGGACTTCACGTTTTACAAAGTTGAAATATGGCTTGCCTCTTTTCTCCCGATTCCTGATCCCTAAAATTCGCTCGCATTATATCAACAGTCCACGACTCTCCGTGATCCAACGATCCAAATGACCTCATGACTTTCAACTTCGTGAGTCCTTCCTTCTCTTGACTCTGCTTTTCCCGAATTGCATTCAATGAAGTGTCGATCTCTCGCCACATGCCCTACCTCGATGGATTGCTAGGATACACTTACCTTTGGGTCCAACACTTTTTGGTCCATGTGCTCAGATCTAAAGGCTGAGATCTTTCCTCCTCCTCTGTGCGCTCCTCCTGTCTAGACTCTGATCTGACGGTCCAGATCCTTCACAGTGCTCGATCCAATGACCACTATCGCTCCTCCTGAGCTTGGTTCTACGAGCTAACCAAAATCTTTGGTTCCTCCATCGAACTCCTTTGATCCTCGGGACTTCAAGAACTTTCTAAGTCCTACGGGCTTCGGCCTTCGAACCCGCTATCTCTCTCGAGCTTCTCAAACTTGCTTAGTCTCCCAAGGGATTCTACTCTTCTGCATCTTTCAAAAGACTTTCTGGTGCCCTCCTGGCATGTTCTATGCTCATCCTCCTGAGCTTACAAACTTGAAACAAGTTCTCTCCTTCGCACACTCCTTCTGCTTGACCGACCTTCAACTGGCTATTTTTCAACACTTCGTCTAAGTGTTGGCCTGGTGCACCCCTTGCACAAGTCTTCCTCTAGAGTGTTCGACAAATCTGTTTCACCTTGAGCTTAAATTACTCGGACCTCGAAGGTATCTTCCCCTTCTTCTCCTCAAAGGGATATAAGTTCCCTCTTGGAAAGTTCGGCTCAAGCACTCCTTATTGAGCTTACAAAATGTTTAGTAAATCTGTGAGTGTCCCTCCTTGACACTTCTCTTCTTATAGGACTCGAGACATAGTTATTTTGTTCACTCCTTGAACCTACTCAATGCCCTCCTGACAGATCTATACAAAATATCCAACAATTCTGTCTCTCTCCTCAATGCCTTCTCTGCATGGTGTTCCCTCCAGAGTGTTCAGTAACTCTAAGGCTCCTCTTGATTTTGCAAACCCTTCTGGTCTGATCTCCTGGCACGTTCTTCTCTGAACTTGATTCAAGATTCATATTCACACTCCTTTCATTGGCTACAGAACCTACAACATTTTGTTGAGCACTCCTTGCACAACCTACAGAACCCAGAAACAATTTAACAAACTCACAAACATAAAATTCTGTCTATCCCTGCAAATGGAAACCTATCACATATATCTACAACATAAATTCATAAACACACATAAAATACAACATTCAAATTCATAAATACATAGACAACTCATGGGCAGGGAAAACTGGTTTTCATTAATCTCAGAATGTCTGTACAATGTTTACAAAGACTGGACTACAACATAGTCTCAGTTCTCTCCTCTCGTGAGCTCTCTACCCACTCATCTCCTAACATGCTAGATCTCTCTTAACATCCTCTACATCCTTGTTCTAATGAATTCTTGATACAAATATCTTTTTACAAAAGAGGGGCTCCTCGAGCTCTCCCTCCAACTCACCTACTCTCATTAATTTACATTGAATGAACATTTACATCTTCATATCTAAGGCCTAGCTCAAGATCTATTCCAGCTCAGCCTAATAAAGGTGACTTCAACTACTGCCTGTACAAAGGCATTGCTTTGGCTCTTCCAGCCTTACAACAATTAATTGTATTAAATACAATTTTAAAATTTGAAAACAAGAACAAAATGAGAGGGTTGGCACCTCTCCCTCCTTGAATGTGTGCTGATGTGCTATGTAGTTGGCGCATAACTGAGGTGGAGCGATGCTCCTGCATCAGCCTTGAAAGTTTGGGAAACAAATCTGGAAGAAAGCAAGAAACTTGCCAGAGAGGCAAAGGAGGCTTGTCTGGAGATATTATCTTTTGTAGATGCAAAATTGGTTGAATTTGAAGAAAATGATATCTCAGAGGCACTGGGGAAGATTGAAATAGAAATGAATAAGGAAAACTCCAGAAAAAATAATGAAAATATTCAATCTGACATTCAACATATGAATCAAATTGATTTTCTCAAGATTAACGAGTTGTTGGTGAATCAAAATTTACAGTATCAAATTACAACCCAGGAAGTAAAGAAGATCTAGGAGAAGCTGGCACTAGTACAAAAGAAGATGTTTACCTTTGAATTGAACGATAAAATTGAACCTTCAAGATTTGTGGTAGCCTTGATGGACATGTGTACCCAATTCAATGAACAGAGGAAATCAAGTGCATCTAGGAGAAAATGAAGGAACATATGAAGTGCCAAATCATCAAACTGTAATCCAACAATATCTGCATTCTATTTTTTCATTGGGATTGTATTCTATTTTAGAGCATATATTGTGGAAAGTCCAACTACTTTTAGTTGAGACAATTTTTGTATAAATATATAGATTTTAGATCTATTCAAGGCTACTTCTAGCCTAATGTAAAAGAGAAAACTTTTTGAATATTAATACAAGGACATACAGAGATTCTAAGTTTCATTCCATTTGAGTTATGTGTTTTCTTTGTGTCTCCATATCTTATGAATTTCCTTTTGTAGTTCTTGAAGAGTGAATGATTACAATTTAGTAATACTTCTATTGTGATCATAATATATCAGAATTCCATTCATTTACAATTTTTCCTCTATTATTACTATGAGTAAAAACAAGACCTGTGACCTGTGGAAATTGTTGCATTCTTAATCTCTTTTCAAGGGTACATCTTCTATTTTTCTTATACTACAGATAAGGTGAGACTTATCTGAATTTGATACCTTTATTTATTTTAACAATTTTGTAAATCATTTCTACATCATTTGAAATTAAAATTACGACTCAAATAACGAGATACAACCTCTGTACTGTCTTATCACAAATTTCATTTAAAGATTATTTCTCATAAAACTGAAGGTAGAAGAAATCACTTATAAAAACATTTCATTTAAAACTTTGATGCTTGACATTATTCTTTGATCCTTAGAATCAATCTCATGAACAACATATTTTTGGTGCCGCTACCGGGGAACGGAGAAATGAAATCATTTTTCCCTTTGATAACGACAAAGTTAAATTTTGGTCTTTGATGGTGAACAAATATTGAAAATGTGATAAGTTTCACTTTGTATTTCACCCGACGACTCCATTGTAGGCAAAGATGGCATTCGGTCGAAAAAATACCAGGAACAACCCAAACAAAAATCAGACTACTCCAGTTTCGGATTCCAAAAAGTTGTTGAAACCAAAGGGATATCTCAGACAAACTTCTGCATCGGTAGGTAAGATATACTAACCTAGGGTTACACAAGTTAATGTTAAGATTCCCTCTTAATAACTAAGTCTTAAAGAAAAATATAAACAAGTTCATTCTGCAGAAGCATCAACAAGTAAATCTAAAGTTAAATTAGAAATTCCATAAGGAATTATTCCTGGAGTAAAATTTGAGATTATCCAAACCACCCCTATCTCGTTGATATATACTTTTACGAGTGAAAACAAAGAATCTATTTCAATCCCTACTATCATTTGTAAAAAACCAATTCTTTCTCTTCTCGAAGTAAAAGTTTATGTCTTGAAAAACCTTGAAGATTACTTTTTTTACTCAGATTCATCCCCTATTCCTTCTCTTATATATACATCTGGTAAATATCAGAGACCGAGTTCAAGTTCTCTTTTCCCCCCTCATTTATATTTTCCATCACCTTATGATCATCTTTCTGAACTTCGTTCACACCATCCCGAAGTAGTCAAAAGTTCAGTAGACCAGTCTTTTTAAGTTTTTGATAATCTCTTGTTTAGTCCTCAAAGTTCTTGAAGAGTGAATGATTACAATTTAGTAATACGTCTACTATGATCATAATATATCAGAAGTCCATTCAGTTATAGTTTTTCCTCTGTTATTGTTGTGAGTAAAAACAAGACCTACGACCTGTGTGAGTTGTTGCATTATTAATCTCTTTTCAAAGGCACATCTTCTATTTTATTCTACTACAAATAAGGTGAGACTTATCTGAAATTGATACCTTGCTTTATTTTAACAGTTTTGTAAATCATTTCTACATCATTTGAAATTAAAATTATGACTCAAATAACGAGATACAACCTTTGTATTGTCTTATCACAAATTTCATTTAAATATTATTTCTCAGAAAAATGAAGGTAGAAGAAAGCACTTATAAAAACATTTCATTTAAAACTTTGATGCCTGACATTATTCTTTGAGCCTTAGAATCAATCTCAGGAACAACATGGTGCACAATTTTTGAGAAGCCTTCAATAAACCTTCTGTAATAACCTGCAAGTCCCATGAAGGACCTCACCTCTACGAAATTTCTTGGTGTTGGCCATTCTTCAATGGAATTTATCTTTTATGGATCCACAACTATTCCTTCCTTGGAAATGAAATGACCCAAATAATGAATATGTCGCTGGTAAAATGAACACTTTCTCAACTTTGAATACAGTTGATGCTCGCTTAATACTTGTAGCACCATCCTCAAGTGTTTCTTGTGATTTTCTTCAGACATTCAATAAATGAGTATGTCATCTGGAAATACAATGAAAAAATTATCTAAGTCATTTTTGAAAACTCCATTCATCAAACACATGAAGATAACTGGTGCATTTGACAACCCGAATGACACCACTATGAAATCATAATGTTCGTACCTCGCTCTGAAGGAAGTCTTGCTAATGTATTCTTCTTTAATTCTCCTTTGATGATATCCATATCTGAGATCAATCTTTGAAAATATATGCGGACCCCTTAGCTGATCAAAGAGGTCATCTATCCTTGGAAAAGGATACTTGTTCTTTACTATTACTTTTTTCAACTACCCGAAGTCAATGAAAAGTCTCAGCGTACCATCCTTCTTCTTCATGAATAGTACTAGGGCTCCCCAAGGTTATACACTTGGGTGTATATACCCCTTATTCAAAATCTCTTCAAGTTGCATCTGCAATTCATTCAAATCTAGCATACTCATCCTATAAGGAGTCTTGGATATAGGAGTTGTTCCCAACATAAGATTTATAGAGAAATCAATATCTCTTTTTGGTGGCAACCTTGATATCTCTTTAAAGATATCCTCAAATTCTTTCAGTACTGCGCATTCTTCCACATTTGGAACTTTGTACTTAGATGCCTCCTCCATGTGTGCTACAAATCCTTCTATGATAGTTACAACACTTGGAATGCCTTACACTGTTCTTAATTTTCCTTCCTCATCCAAGCAATCAAATGCCTTATTGTAACAATCTAGAATAACATGATGTTGGTCCAACCAATCCATACCAATGAGGAAATCATAAGATCCCAAATGTATAATATTCAAATAATATTTTGTGCGCATTCCATTCATGTCCATCAAACATGCCTTAACCATCTTAGTAATTTTCCCTTTTTCCCCTGTAGCTAACTGCACCAACCAAGATTTTCCAAACTTGCTTCTTGGTAGTTGGAATATTTATATCATCTTAGGATCTAGATAAATATGAATATATCCTAAATCAATCAAAATAACAATGGGTTGGTCATTTATCCTACCTTCCACTTCAATCATGTGCGACTGAAATTCAACTTGCTTATTATCCGGGGCCATGTAGATCCTTGGTACATTTCTTCCCATGTCTTCAACCATCACAGATTGCTATACACTATGCGTAGTCCTCGATTTTTCACCTCTTTGAGGGAAATCTCTGATCTAGGTGGATTTCAGTGGCCACCCACCTATTCCACTAGCTCGAAAAACAATTTTCCACCTTGGCAATGTTTTTTCTAGTTTTCGAATCCCTAACTTTCGGGGCCGTTTTGAGGCCCTAAACAAAATTTTTAGGGCTTGCCAGAGTCAAAATTTAAACATAGTCAAATTTTTATGGAAACATGTGTAGTCCTCATATATACCTTTCCAACGAGCTATCATGTGCCCCAATCAAAGATTGTATGCCAAATTTACGCCCTTGGGAAGTTTATACACCAAATTACCCAAAATGGGGTCCACAAAACTGTTGGCTTTTCATCTTCCGGGGTTAGGATTTTGGATTTTCTTTATGTTAAAAATGACTTGGAGCCTCATTGTAACGATCATCTCCTTGAAAATGCGAGTATCCATCACATCTCTTCTCAGAGATAAGTTGCCACCATTCTAGCGAGTCTTTCACTCTGTATTTTTATAGTCTTTGTACATTTTCACTCATTAATAGAAATTGTGTATTACTGTATCTCTGTGTTTATGGTTGTATCTATGATAAATTTTTGTTATATTATTGGATATATTAGATATCTCTATACATTTATTTATTATATCTCCGCTCTCATTTCGTGCCGAAAATAATACAGATCAATGGTTTTAGAGCAGTCTTCTCTTGATTGTTTTTTAGTGCATGTCCTCAACTAGGTCTGAGTATAGCAAGTTGGGTCTTGATCTTGTCTCTCTTAAGGAAAATCGCTCTCGCACACCCAAGAAACCCTCCATGGAGGAAGAAAATAAAAATGATGGACCAAAAGATTCTATTAATCTGTTTCTTGAGAAAGCTCTCACGTGACAGAGGGACGAAATGATGGAGAATTTTTCCCACATCCTTCAACGCCTGTCTATAACAACATGCACATCTTCATCAAGATACCACTTTGGAGGAACTTCACCTTTCAAAGTACACGTTGATTTTGATATTCCTGTATTTGAGGGACAAATGGATACATTTTCCCTAGACACATGGTTAAATATGCTAGAAGGTTATTTATCTGTTCACAATTTTTTCGACAGGGAAAATATCACCTTCGCACTCCCTCAGGCTCTCCCCCATTTCAAACATTGGTGGGAAACTTACTAGGAGAAAAGTTCCACAGAGGATTCTAGAATATATGGGACCGAGCCCACTTGGTATTGTTTTTTGGATGCGGTCAAGGAACAATATTACCCTGTTGGAAACTATGAAGACTAGTACATGAGATGGACCACGCTGCGTGCTCCGGATTTTATGAGCATAATGAAATAACTACAGATTATTAACAAGTTCTTAACAAAAAAAACAGAGATACAATAAAACTGATTTTCTATTCAATAAGGAAATAAGATGAAACTGTAAAATGCAACAGAAACAAGCTTGCTGGAATGGTGGCGGCTTATCTCTGAGAAGAGATGTGACATCTGAACTCATTCACAAGAATATGCTTACAATGAGGCCATGAAGGAATTTTAATAATAAACATGAATTTAAAAAACCCTAGACATCCAAAAATCTAACCCTAGGAGATGAAGCACCAAAAGTCATGTGGGACCCGTTTGGGTAAGTTAGTACATCAACTTCCTGGGGTCGTAACTTTTGCATACGATCTGCGTTTTAGGTGTATGATAGCCCATTGGAAAGGTATCATCGAGGAGATTAATTTTTGGGTCTCAATAATGCCTTTTAATATCATTGAGAATCTCTATCCCGAGAAACCTTCATTTAGTCCCTCAAAATGGCCCCGGAAGTTAAAACTGCTAAAAATAGTAAATTGCCAAAATTGTCAGAAAATTATTTTGAGCCAGTTGGAAGAGGTGGATGGCCACTGATATCCACTTGGATAAATCCTACCTCATTAGGAAGAAATGGTATCCATTGCGTTGAGTTCCCCCATCAGATGAGGAAATTTCTGTTGAATTTGGCCCTGTGTGAGCCACTTGCCTTGGTGCAGGAGCTGCCCTGTTTTGACGACTCGATAAAGCTGGATCCTTTGATATCAAGTGCCCTTGATATGTGTGTCCAAAATATGATCACTGGATGCTTGTTGTATGAATTCAGGGTTGATATCTGTTGGTGTCAGCTGCTTTGCTACGTCTGAGGTGTCCAATAATGGTTGGAAATAGGGGCGAAGGAGATCCATGTTGAACACTGGGTGTAGGCCAAGGAAAGGAGGAATGTTGAGCTCAAAATAATTATCCCCCATGACCTTGGTGATGGTGTACAACCCATAATGGAGTGGTCAAAGCTTCCAATGGGTGTACGACCCATGACAGAGAATCACCATCTTAGAAAAGCGATCAACAACCACAAAAACACATTCATTTCCCCGCTTGGTGGATGGGAGGCCCGACATGTAGTCCATTGAGATGGATTCCCATGGCCTGTCAAGAGTAGGAAGAGGGGTGTACAGGCCCTGTTTCTTAGTGGTCGGTTTGGCAATAGTGTAGGCAGTGCAAGTCCTGATATACTTGCTGACCTCCTATCGAAGTTTCAGCCAGTAGAAATATTTATGTAACATCGCCACTTTCTTTTCAACTCCGAAGTGTCCTACCACCCGACTGTAGTGGGATTCATAGATCATATTTTCTCACTCTCTTGATGGAACATAGACATGGCCTAGATGACACAACAACCCATCCTGAAGATGGAAATTATAGACAACTGTGTTTGCACCCAACATTCGGTAGGTGGTGGTGAAGTTCGGGTATGTCTCATAGAGTTGGGGCCATCCAGAGGTCTCATGGCTGCAGAATTCTAGCACTATGGTGAGTGCTGCGACTGGCAGTCTACTGAGGAAATTGGTGACACGATTAGTGCTTCCTGTTTTATACTTGATGTTGAGGTGGAATTGCTGCAAGTATGTGGACAAATTTTGATGGCGATAGTTCTGCAATTTTCCTTATGTTTGCATGAACTATAGTGGCTTATGATCAGTGTGGATGATTGTCTCCTTCCAAAGAATGTAATGTATCCACTAGTGGTAGGCTTGCACAATGGAGTAATTTTATTTTTCATAAGTAGGGTACTTATGGACAACATATGATAGTGTCTCACTATGATAGGCCACAGGGTGGTTGTGATGAGTGAGAACGATGCCCACCGCATAGTCTGAAGTATCTGTCTCAATCTCAAAGGGATACTGCAAGTCTGGTAGTGAAATTACTGGGGCTGAGCACTAGAACTACTTCAAATCGTCGAACTCTTGTTGTTGGGACCAACCCCACACAAATTTCACCTTACCACCACCCCTGGTTATTTGGCTAAGGGCCCATGCAATATGGGAGAATCCCAACATGAACCTGTGGTAGAAATTGGCAAGGCCCAAGAAGCTTTGAAGCTCAGTGAGTGTGGTTGGGGCTGACCAGTCACAGATGACTTGGATCTTGGATGGATCCACATGTACATCATGCTGATCAATTATGTAGCCTAGGTAATGGACCCTGTCCATGCCAAAGGAGAATTTTTCCAAGTTGGCATATAGCTTGTGCTGCCGCAGGGTGTGCAGAACCTGCTGAATATGCTGCAAGTGTTCGGCCCAAGTCTTGCTGTAAATGAGAATGTCATCCAGATACACCACTACAAAAGTATTGGTGAATGGTCATAGGATATCTTCCATCATCCTCATGAAAGTGGATGTAGCATTTGTCAAGCCAAAGGGCATGACCAACCATTCAAAAAGGCCTTCCTTTGACTTGAAGGCAGTTTTCCATACATCTGTCTGTTCTATCAGGACTTGGTGGTAGCCAGAATTCAGATCAATCTTACTAAAGTATTTGGCCCCCGTGAGTTGATCAAGGAGGTCATCGATTTGGGGAATCAAGTACCAATTTCTGACTGTGATTTTATTCAGATCCTGGTAATCAATGCAGAGTCTCCAGGTTCCATCTTTCTTATGTACCAACACGATTGGGCTCCCGCAAGGTGATGAGCTGGGACAGATGTGCCCCTTGTGGAGCAGTTCTTGGATTTGTCGCTTGATCTCCTCATTCTATAACAGAGAGAAGCGATAGATTGGCCCATTGGATAGCGGTGCACCAGGGGTCAGATCGATGGGGTGCTTGACCTGACAGTGCAGAGGTACCCCGGTAGGTGAGGAGAAGATATCTGAGTATTCTTCCATGACCTTATGTACTTGTTTCTACTGTGTGGAGAGGTTGGCCGTAGAGACCCTGGATGTGGCTGTGATCTTTTGCTTATTCTGAGAGCAAATCATGAAGAAGACAAACTTCCCTGTCTGAGAGATGACCTTCCTGCATTGCTTAGCAGAGATCAAGGAAATAGCACTAGGTGGGACTGCCTCGGGTATCTTGTACAATTTACTCTTCAAAGTAATAATAACACTACGAGGCCTAGAATCATATACAACATGAAATTTCCATAAATAAGGTTGGTCCAAAAGAACATCAAAAAATTCAAGAGGAGAAACATCACACAATACCTCGTCTTTGAAGGGCTTGATGCCATACGATAGTCGATACTATTGGCTAACACAGAGATCACTTCCTTGGTGGATCCATCTAATTGTGTAGGGTTGTGGGTGTGGTGTTATCGGCAGGGCCAGACACTTGATGACCTCTGCTGAGATGAGGTTCTTCTGGCTACCGCTATCCATGATGAAGTGCAGTGGGGTGCCTTTTACCCACATCTATGAATGGAAGAGGCATTCTCCTTCTTCTGGCTCATCTCGTTCACCAGGTTGGAGCTTGGTGGTAGCAACGATGGCACTGGGTTCCGCATCAATGATTTGTCTTCCCCTTTCTGGTTCTGGCTTAGAGTCTGAACCCACATCTGATTCATAGGCTTTCATTTCAGCCACCGACGACTGCTTTGAGTGGCAGTCAGCAGTGTTATGCCAAGGGCTCTTATGGAAGTCACACCACTTCCCAGTATCTTTCTTTGTCTTTTCGGTGTCCTTCTTTGCTTGCAGATTGGAATGGTTGTCCTGATACTATCCATCTTTTCTTTGTACTTTGTTAAATGGGTTGGGGCCTCCCTTTCCTATCTTTTTTTGTGAGAAGTTCCCCAGCCCAAATTGTCGCATATTTTGTTTGAGCTTCTACTCGATTTTGATGGCATATCGGTAGGCCATGCCCAAGGATGAGATGTCAAAAAATTCCATTTCAGTCTGGATGCATCTATGTAGAGCGTCATGATACTTGAGCACCAGATGTTTCTTTGAATCTTTGATACCCAGCTTGGTGCGCAAGGTATGAAAGATATTTGTGAAATCTTGCACTGCTTGGTCTCTTTCTTGTCGCAGTGTGGTCCATTTGGTATACAAGTCATCAAAACTTCCGACAGGGTAGTATTGTTCCTTGATATCATCCCTAAAGGAATCTCAGGTGGTTGTGATTGTAAATAATGAGGGTTCCTTTGTTTCCTTTTTCTCACAGAAAGTTTCCCACCAATCTTTGACATGGGGAACGACTTTGAGGAGCACAAAAGTAATTTTTTCTCTATTCGAAAAGTTATGGACAAAAAAATACCCTTCTAGTAGATTCGACCACTTATCTATAGCATTTGCGTCTATTTGACCTTCAAATATAGGAATATCAAAGTTTAGTTGTACCTTGAAGGGGGTGGTGCCTTCGCTCGAAGAAGATGTGTCACCTGTTGGGAGCCGTCGAAGGATTTGCATGAAACTATCCATCATCTTGTTCCTTTGTTGCATGAGGGCTTCCTCAATCAACAGTTTGAAAGGATTTCCTATCCCATCATATTTATTTTCTCCTTCCATGAGAGGTCGCTTGGGTGTGCAAGAGCTTTTTTCCTCAAGATAAACAAGCTCGAGACCCAACTCTTTGTACTCTGACCTCGTTGGGGACATGCATTAAGACGACAAGGAGAAGACTGCTCTAATACCACTGATCTGGATTTTATGAGAAAAATGAAATGACTATAGATTATTAATAGGTGCTTAACACAAAATAATAGAGATACAGTAAAACTAGTTTTCTATTCAATAAGGAAATAAGCTGAAACTATAAAATGTAACGAAAACAAGCTTGTTGGAATGGTGGCGGCTTATCTCCGAGAAGAGATGTGACAACTGCGCTCATTCACAAGAATATTCTTATAATGAGGTTCTAAAGGACTTTTACAATAAGCAGGAATGTCAAAAACCCTAGACATCCAAAAACCTAACCCTAGGAGATGATGCGCCAAAATTCATGTGGGCCCCGTTTGGGTAAGTTAGTACATCAACTTCTCAGGGTCGTAACATTTGCATATGATATCTATTTTAGGCGTATTGATAGCCCATTGGAAAGTTATCGACGAGGAAATTAATTTTTGGGGCTCAATCACGCCTTTGAATATTATTGAGAAGCTCTATCTAGAAAAAACTTCATTTAGGCCATCAAAATGGCCTCGTAAGTTAAAACTGCTTAAAATAGTAAATTGCCAAAATTGTCAGAAAACTGTTTTGAGCTAGTTGGATGAGGTGGGTGGCCACCGATATCCACCAGGATCACTGCGTCAAGAGAGGTTCCAAGTAGTACCGAAGTTCACCAATACCTTCCATACCTTGTGCACCAATATGGGTATCAAAGACTCCAAGCGACATTTGGTTCTGAAATACCACAGAGCTCTACACAGATACATCCAAAATGAAATGGATTTTTTGTACATCTCATCACTCAATGCTATTTATCAATATTCTATTAAAATCGAGTAGAAATTTAAGCACCAGAAAAAGCGGGAGTTCGGGTCTGCAAATCTGCAACAACCAAAGTATGGTAAAGACGACCCTAAAAACTAGCCTTAAGAAAACAAGTCCAATCCACAGGAAAAGAAGGGTAACAAAAAGATGAAGAAGGACACTGGAAAATTGTGCAATTTCCACAAAATCCCCTGGCACAACACCGATGAATGTCACTCAAAATAATCATTGGTGGCCGAGATCAAATACAAGTAGCCAAACCCTGATTCAGAATCTGATTCGGAAAATAATGATCGAAGACAAATCATCGACGCAGACCCCACTGCTATTATCACAACCACATCAATTCAACTAGAAGAACCAAGATATCTTGAAGAGGGGTAGCACCTTTTTTATTCACAGATGTGTGTGAAGGGAACCTTGCTGCATTTTATTGTTGATAGCGAAATCCAGAAGAATCTCATCTCATTAGAGGTCGTCAAATAGTTGGGATTGTCGACAACACCATAACCGCAGCCATACAACATCGGGTGGCTTCTTCAGGGACGATATCTTCATGTTAGCCAACAATGTTGATTATCATATGACATCCAACCCTTCAAGGATGTGATATTATGTGATATTGCACTATTGGATGCATGTGACATTTTCTTGGGCCAACCATATATGTGGAAGCACCATGTTTTTTATGAGTCTCGACCTTGTAGTTTCATTGTTACTTTGGGTGGTCATATCTATAGAATACCAGAGGTAGTTCCAACTATTGTACCACCTAAACAGTTCCACAAGGTAGTATCTCATACTACAAAATTAAGCTTCTTCAAAATATTTTCAAAAGGTGAACAAAAGGACACTGCAACCACTAAAACGTCGACCCAAGCACCTTCTATCCAACAGAAGCAAGTCGACAAGGCTGCATCAAAGTGAAAATTTTCCTTCTACACATATTCATCTCATGTAGCTTGACTAGTTGAATAGACTCAATCTCGCAAAGCAACACAACTTCTCCAGTAAGGCAAACAACTTACCAAGGTTCAAGTTCAACAAATGCTTCCCCCTTTCCCCCGGGAAATCAACGCAATGGAAACCATTTCTTCCTAAGGAGGGAGGATTGATCTAGGTGGATATCGGTGGCCACCCACCTATTCCACTGGCTTGAAAAACAATCTTCCACCTTGGCAGTTTTTTTTCTAGTTTTTGTGTCCCGAATTTCCGGGGCCGTTTAAGGCCCTAAACAACATTTTTAGGGCTTGCCACAATTAGACTGTTGACAAAGTAAAATTATGAAGACAACATGTGTATTCCTCATATAGACCTTTCCAACATGCCATTGTGCACCCCAAACATAGATCGTATGTCAAAGTTTTTCCCTCGTGAAGTTGATACACCAAACTACCCAAAACGGGGTCCACAAAACTGTTATCTTTTCATCTTTCGGGGTTAGGGTTTTGGATTTTATTTATTTTAAAAATTACTTAGAGCCTCATTGTAATGATCATCTCCTTGAAAATGTGAGTATCTGTCACATCTCTTCTCAGAGATAAGTTGCCACCATTCTAGCGAGTCTTTCACTCTGTAGTTTTACAGTCTTTGTACATTTTCACTCATTAATAGAAATTGTGTATTATTGTATCTCTGTGTTTATGGTTGCATCTCTGATACATTTTTGTTATATTATTGGATATCCAAGATGTCTCTGTACATTTATTTATTGTATCTCCACTCTCATTTCATGCCGAAAATAATCCGGATCAATCTGTGCACATGTGATCTCCACCATAACCCCAACATTGAATAGATTGTTTCCTTAGTCTTTTCCCCACCATCTCAGTCATTCTAGGTTCCTTGGGAGTTGGATTTCCTTGCACATTATTTCTGAAAAATGGTGGTTTATTTCCCTTCTTCCTCTGCTCCACCTTACTTTTCATCTTGTCTTCCCAAGCCTTTTCGAAAGTCGATTTTCCATTTTGTTGATCATAAAGACATTCATCATGCCTTATGGTTTCCTCTAATATCTTGTCGTCATCATATTGTATCTTGTCACTGATTAATGATGGTAGCCCACTCAATTACCTCTAAATTTTAACTTTCTCATCCATGATGAATGCGACATATTTCAACAGTTCTAAGAATCTTCTTTCATACTTATCTATTGTCATACTTCCAAGCTTGAGTTCAAAGAATTCCTTCATTTTATTGTCATAGTATCGCTTCGTTAAGTATTTCTTTTGAAAATACCTTTTAAAATCCCTCCAAGTAACCTTCTTCTCATCAATGTGTTTCACTTGCATGAATTGGTCCCACCACATTGATGCTTTTCCTTTTAGCTGATAGATGAAAATTCTCCCTTCTACCGACACAGAGTAATTATGCAGCTGGAAGTACTTCCTTATACCTAGGAGCCAGGTCTCTGCATCTTCATCCTTCTTGGGATCACTGTCAAAGGTAGGAGGATTGATCTTATTGATTTCTCCATGTAGCTCGTCCACATGAGTCCTTCTCTTATGCTTTCTGACAAAAGATGGGCTTGAGATACTATTTTCTTTCCTACACAAATGCTTTGGTGAGTGGTGATGTTTCCTATCAACACTTATTGTTTCTCTTCTTTGACCATGAGACATGTGACTCCTTTACTTACTTGTCTCTGTCTTCTTATCCATTTTCTTTTCTATTCTATCCAAGATTTGCATCAACTTAATATTGAAGCCATCTTGTTTCTCCTTGGATTTCATAAGCCTTTCATTACCAACTTTATAGCTTTGGACATTTTTTTTCAATCCCTTTATGGTTTCTACCAAGTTTATGTGCTACTCCTTGGATTTTGTAACATCAAAACCCAAACCGACATACAAATCCCCGAATTCATCATAATGGCTGTGAGTTCTCTATGCATCTTCCATGTTTTTTGAATTTTTGTGTTGATTTTGTCCGGATCTAATCAATGTTAATTCTGCAAAATGTGCAGGAAATAAGATTTGTTAGACAAATCAATGTAACAAATTTATGAAACTCTGCACCATTTTTTTAGAATCCCTTATGCTTATTCCTTGGATGATTTTAACACCCAAAATATTAGTGCACACACCCGCACATCAATATTTTGCACACATCACAACTCTGCACTGCGCACCAGTATTTTTCTATGCACAATAAACTCTCCACTTTGTGGCACCACTACATAGTATGCACAAAGTTTTCATGTTGATCTTTGGACCATACAAGTACAATGTTTAACATGTGGATCTAATACCATAATGTAACATCCCAACCACCTAGACTAGGCCACGCCACACAAATATCAACTTCTGGCATTCTGATACCCAACTATAATGTACCCCATTACCAATACTTAAAAAAATTCTTTGATACCTCTTTGTAACATCCCAAATTCTAGCATTCTAGTGCATATATTCTACACTATAACATTTTCTGCGTAGAAATACTTGAAGTAATACACATGACTCCAAGATGGATTGCGCCACATTAACTTTCCTCATCTGGCACACCTTATAATAGGGCCAACCGCTTGAAGACCTTTGCTTAGATGAGGTTATTTTGGCTACCTCTATCAACGATGAAGTGCAATAGGGTGCCTTTCACCCACATATGTGAATGAAAGAGGTGCTCGCCTTCCTCTGGATCATTAGGTTCACCGAGTTGGATCTTGGTGGTAGAAACGATGGCACTAGGTTCTACATCAATGATCTATCTCCCCTTTTATGGTTCTGACTTAGAGACGGAACCTGCATTTGATTCAGAGGTTTTCACCTCAACCACCAATGAGTTCTTTGAGAGACAATCAACATTGTTATGCCAGGGGATCTTATGGAAGTCACACCACTTCTTGGTATCTTTCTTCATCTTTCCATTGTCCTTATTTGCTTGTGAATTAGACAGGTTGTCCTGAGGCTGTCCATATTTTCTCTATCCTTTGTTCTGTGGATTGGGGCTGCCCTTTCCCTGCTTCTACTCTGAGGGGTTCCCAGACCCAAACTGCCACACCGATTGTTTAAGATTATTCTTGATTTTGATGACATATTGATAGGCCTCGCTAAAGGACGAGATGTCCAAAATCTCCATTTCTTCTTGAATGTATCTATGTAGACCACCACGATACTTGAGCACTAGTTGTTGCTTAGAATATTTGATACCCAACTTGGTGCACAAGGTATGGAATATATTTGTGAACTCTAACACTGCATGGTCCCTTTCCTGCTGCAGTGTGGTCCATTTTGTATACAGGTCGTCATAACTTCCAACAGGGTAGTATTATTCCTTAATAACATCCTCGAAGGAACCCTAAGTGGGTGAAACTGCAAATAATGTGGATCCATATATTTATTTTTTCTCACAGAAAGTCTCCCACCAATATTTGACATGGAGGACGATCTTGAGGAGCGCAAATATAATATTTTCTGTATTGGAAAAATTGTGGAAAAATAAATGCCCTTCTATAAGGTTTAACCCTTTATCTATGACATCCACATCTCTTTGACCTTCAAATATATGAATATCAAAATCGATTTGTACCTTGAAGGGGGTGGAGCCTCTACTTGAGGTCGATGTGTTTCTTGTTAGCAGTCGTCTAAGGATTTGTGCCACCTGTCCTACGATATCAAGCCCTTCAAGGATGAGGTATTGTGTGATTTTTCCCTGCTGGATGTCTGTGATGTTCTTTTGGGCGAGCCATATATGTGGAAGCACTATGATGTTTATGAGTCTCGACCCCATAGTGTCATTACTACTCTGGGTTTCATCTCTACATGATATCAGAGGTAGTTTCGACTACTATTTCGATACAAGAGTGAAAAAAAGTTGTCTCTCATACAAAGAATTTTAGCTTCTTCATGATTTAGGAAGGAAGTGAACAAAAGGACACTATGACCACTATGGTCTCAGTTCCAGCCCCCTTTATCGAGTAGAATCAGGTCAAAAAAATTGAAGAAAAGCACATATATTCCTTCTACACACAATCATCTCATGCAGTCAAACTGGTTAACAAGGTCCAAGCTCTCCAACATTAGGTTCATGACAACCTTCCACAAACCAAGAAGCGTAATGTCTCCAGCAAGGCAAACAACTCTCCAAGGTTCAGACTCAACAAACGCTTTCCAATCTCCCACGGGAGCTCAAAGAAATGGATATAATTTCTTCATAAGGGGGGAGGGTTAATCCAGATGGATATCGATGGCCACCCACCTATTCCAATTGGCACACATTAAATTTTCATCATTGGCATTTATTTCCTAGATTTTCGAGTCCTAAACTTTCGGGGCTGTTTTGAGGCCCTAAAGGCTGTTTTGAGGCCCTAAACAACGTTTTTGGAGATCACCAGAGTCAAACTATAAACAAAGTCATAATTGGATGGCATTATGTGTAGTCCTTGGATAGGCATTTCCAATGGGCTATTGTGTGCCTAAAACATAGATCATATGCAAAATTTACGACCCTAGGAAGTTGTTCTACCAACTTACCCCATCGGGGCCCACATGAATTTTGGCACTTCATCTCCACATTGGGGACACAAACCTTTTGGATTTTCATCTTTCGGGGGATAGGTTTTTTGATGTTTTAGGGTTTCTCCATTTATGTCAAAAATTCCTTTCAAGCGTCATTGTACTCATCTTCTTGCGAATGAGCACAACCATCACATCTCTTCTCAAAGATAAACCACCACCATTCTAATGAGTCTTTCACTCTGTAATTTTACAGTTCTGTACATTTCACTCATTAATAGAAATTGTGTATTATTGTATATATGTGCCTCTTGTTATATATATGATATATCTATATTACATTATTAGATATCTTGCAATATCTTGGTATATTTCTTTATTATATCTTCGCTCTCATATTGTGCTCAAAATAATCCGGATCAGTGGTATCAGAGCAGGCTTCTCTTGGTCGTTTTTCAGTGCGTTTCCCCAATGAGGTCTGAGTATATAAATTTGGGTCTCGAGCTTGTCTCTCTTGAATACAATCGCTCTCACATGCCCAAGAAACCCTTCATGGAGAAAGAAAAGAAAAATGATGGAGCAAAATATTCTATTAATTTGTTGCTAGAGCAAGCTCTCACGCGACAGAGGGAAAATATGATGGATAATTTTTTCCAAATTATTTGACGCCTGCTTATAATAGCAGATGCATCTTCATCAAGCAAGCACTTTTGAGGAACTACTCCTTTCAAGGTACAAATTAATTTTGATATTCCCATATTTGAAGGTCAGATAGATGCAGATGCTCTAGAAAAATGGTTAAATCTTCTAGAAGGTTATTTCTTTGTGAAAAAATTTTCAAACAGGGAAAAGATCAAATTCATGCTCCTTAAGGCTCTCCCACATGTCAAACATTGGTGGGAAACTTAATGAGAGAAAATTTCCAAAGACGAGTTTGGAATTTTTGAGGCCGAACCCAGTTGGGAATCTTTCGTAGATGCCGTCAATGAACAATATTACCCTGTTGGAAACTATGAAGACCAGTACATGAGACATACCACACTGCATCAAGAGAGGGGCCAAGTAGTGCCCAAATTTACCAATACCTTCCATACCTTGTGCACCAAGTTGGGTATCAAAGATTCTGAGTGAAATTTGGTTCTGAAATATCGCGGGGATCTACACATGTACATCGAAACCGAAATGGAGTTTCTGGACATCTCATCGCTAAGAGATTCTTATCAATATGTTGTCAAAATCGAGCAGAATTTAAGCACCAGAACAAATGGGACTTTGGGTCTGCAAATACGCAACAACCAAAGTATGATAGAGACATCCCTAAAATACATCCTCCCGAAAACTAGTCCAAGATACAGTAAAAGATGGGTAAGGGAAAGACAAAGAATGACACTAGAAAGTGGTGCGATTTCCACAAAAGCCCTTGGCACAACATAGATGAATGTCACTCAAAACAGTCATTGGTGGTTGAGATCAAAGACAAAGAGATGAACCTAGATTCATAATCCGATTATGAAAATAATGGAAGGAGACATATCATTGACGCAAACCCCACTGCCACTATCACAACCAAAACAATCCAACCAGAAACACCAGTAGATTCTCAAGAGGGGGAGCACCTCTTCCATTCAAAAATGTGGGTGAAGGGATCCCATTTCATTTCATTGTTTATAGCGGAATCCAAAAGAACGTCATTTCAGCAGAGGCCATCAAACAATTGGGATTTCCAACAACACCACACTTGGAACCATACAACATTGGGTGGTTTCGCTAGGGATGAGATCTCCGTGTCAACCAATAGTGAATCCTTTCCTATGATTTCAAGCCCTTAAAGGATTAGGTATTGTGTTATTTTTCCCCATTGGATGTCTGTGATGTTCTTTTGGTCTAACCATATATGTGGAAGCACCATGTTGTTTATGAGTCTTGACCCTGTAGTGCCATTGTTACTCTCAGGGCTCATCTATATAGGATACTAGAGGAATTTCTGACTACTGTTTTGACACAACAGTGCAACAAAGTTGTATCACATACGACAAATTTTATCTTCTTCACAATTCGGTTAGGAAGTGAAAAAAAGGACACTATGACCACTACGGCCTCAGTTCCATCCCCCTATATCCAACACAAGCAGGTCGAAAAAATTGAAGAAAAGCACAAAGATTCCTTCTACACATAGTCATCTCATGAAATCAAACTGGTTAACAAGGTCCAACCCCTCCAACATCAGGTTTGTGACAACCTTACACAAACCAAGAAACACGATGTCTCCAACAAGGCAAGCAACTCACCAAGGTTCATACTCAAAAAATGCTTTCCCATATCCCACAGGAACTCAATGCAATGGAGACCATTGCTTCCTAAGGGGGGAGGATTGATCTAGATGGATATTAGTGTCCACCCACCTATTCCAGCTGGATGACATGGATTTTTCACAATTGGCAGTTATTTCCTAGATTTTTCAGTTGTAAACTTCTGGGGTCTTTTTGAGGCCCTAAACAACGTTTTTGGAGCTCGCCACAGTCAATGTGTGGAAGGAGTAACATTTTTTTGGCATAATATGTAGTCCTCGAATATAAATTTTCAACGAGATATCGTGTGTCTAAAACTAAGATCATATGTAAACGTTACGACCCTGGGAAGTTGTTGTACCAACTCACCTAATCGAGGCCCACATGACTTTTGGCGCTTCATCTCCGCATTGGGGCTGCAAATTTTTTGGCTTTTCATCTTCTGGAGGTTAGGTTTTTAGATGTTTTAGGGTTTCTCCATTTATGTTAAAAATGCCTTTTGAACCTCATTGTACTCATCTTCTTGCGCATGAGCGCAGTCGTCACATATCTTCTCAGAGATAAGTTGCCACCATTCTAGCGAGTCTTTCACTCTGTAATTTTATAGTTCTGTACATTTCACTCATTAATAAATTTTTTGTGTTACTATATATATGTGCCTCTTTTTATATATCTGATATATCTTTGTTACATTATTGGATCTGTTGCAATATATCGGTATATTTCTTTATTATATCTCCGCTCTCATTTCATGCTCAAAATAATCTAGATCAGTGGTATCAAAGCAGACTACTCTTGGTCATTTTTTAGTGCATGCCCCCAACGAGTTATGAGTATAGAAAGTTGGGTCTCAAGCTTGTAGTTCTTGAGGATAATCACTCTCGCACGCCCAAAAAACCATTCATGGTAGAAGAAATAAAAAACAACGGAGAAAAAGATTCTATTAATTTTTTGCTAGATCAAGATCTCACGCGATAGAGGGATGAAATGATGGATAATTTTTCCCAAATTATTCAATGCCTGTTTATAATAGTAGACGTGTCTTCATCAAGAAGATATTTTGGAGGCATCGCTCCTTTCAAGGTACAAATTAATTTTGATATTCCCGTATTTGAAGGTCAGATAGATGTGTATGCTCTGGAAAAATGGTAAAATATGCTATAAGTTTATTCCCGTATTTTCATAGGGAAAATATCACCTTCGCTCTCCTTAAGGCTTTCTCACATTTTAAACATTTGTGGGAAACTTATTGCGAGAAAATTTCCATAGAGGATTCTGGAATGTTCGAGGCCGAACCTAGTTGGGCATCTTTCGTAGATGTCATCAAGGAATAATATTACCCTATTGGAAACTATGAATACCTGTACATGAGATGGACCATGCTGCGCCAAGAGAGGGGCCAAGCAGTGTCATAATTCACCAATACCTTCCATACCTTGTGCACCAAGCTGGGTATCAAATATTCTGAGTGAAATTTGGTTATGAAATATCATGGGGCTCTACATAGGTACATCCAAACTGAAATGGAGTTTTTGGAAATCTAATCGCTTGGATCTACGTATTGATATGTTGTAAAAATCGAGCATAAATTTAAGCACTAAAACAAACGGGAATTCGGGTCTGCAAATCCGCAACAACCAAAGTATGATAAATATGACCCTAACAAACAACCTCCTGAAAAATAGTCCAAGACATAGGAAAATAAGGCTAAGGGAAATACAAAGAGTGACACTCGAAAGTGGTGCAATTTCCACAAAATCCCCCGGCACAACACAGATGAATGTCGCTCAAAAAATTCATTGCTGGCCGAGATCAAATACAAAGAGATGAACCTGGATTCAAACTCTGATTCAGAAAATAATGGAAGGAGACATATTATCGACGCATAAACCATTTCCAATGTCACAACAACAACAATCCAACCAAAATCACCAGTAGATCCTGAAGAGGGGGTGCACCTCTTCCATTAATAGATGTGGGTGAAGGGGCTGCCATTGCATTTAATTATTGATAGAGGAAGCCAAAATAGCCTCATATCAGCAGAGGTTGTCAAACAATTTGGATTTCCAACAACACCACACCCACAACCATACAACATCGGGTGGTTTTGCTAGGGATGATATCTTCGTGTCAACCAATAGTGTCGTCTGTCCTATGGAATCAAGTACTTCAAGGATGAGGTATTGTGTGATGTTTACTCGCTAGACGTCTGTGATGTTATTTTGGGCCAACCATATATGTGAAAGAACCATGTTGTTTATGAGTCTTGACCCCGTAGTGTCATTGTTACTCTGGGGGCTCATCTGTACATGATACAAGAGGTAGTTCCAAATATTATTTCGACACAACAATGCAACAAAGTTATCTCTCATACAATTTTTTTTAGCTTCTTAATGATTCAGGAAGGAAGTGAACATAAGGATACTATGACCACTACGTCCTCGGTTCCATACCCCTATATCCAACAGAAGAAGGTTGAAAAAATTGAAGCAAAGAACAAAGATTCATTCTACACATAATCATTTCATGCAGTCAAACTGGTTAACAAGGTCCAACCCTTCCAACATCAAGTTCACAACAACCTTCCACAAACCAAGCAACACAACATCTCTAGCAAGGCAAGTAACTCACCAAGGTTTAGACTCAACAAATGCTTTCCCATATCCCACGGGAATTCAACGTAATGGAGACCATTGATTCCTAAGGGGACATGATTGATCCAGATGGATATCGGTGGCCACCCACCTATTCCAACTAGCTCACATGCATTTTTCATCATTGGTAGTTATTTCCTATATTTTCGATTCCTAAACTTTTGTGTCGTTTTGAGGCCCTAAAAAACATTTTTGGAGCTCGCCACAGTCAAATTGTAGACGAAGTCACAGTTTGATAACATAATGTGTATTCATCGGATAGAGATTTACAATGGGATATCATGCACCTAAAACAAAGATTGTTCGAGAAGTTGTTGTACCAACTTACCCCATCGGGGTCCACATTACTTTTGGCACTTCATCTCTACAATGGGGCCACAAACCTTTTGGATTTTCATCTTCCGGGGGCTAGGTTTTTGGATGTTTTAGGCTTTTTCCATTTATGTTAAACATGCCTTTCGAGTCTCATTGTACTCATCTTCTTGTGAATGAGCACAACCATCACATCTCTTCTCAGAGATAAGATGCCACCATTCTAGCAAGTCTTTCACTCTGTAATATTCACAGTTCTGTACATTTCACTCATTAATATAAATTGTGTATTAATGTATATATATGCCTCTTGTTATATATATGATATATCTCTGTTACATTATTGGATCTCTGACAATATCTTGGTAAATTTCTTTATTATATCTCCACTATAATATGGATCAATGGTATCCGAGCATGATGCTTTTGTTTTTTTTTTCAGTGCATATCCCCAACAAGGTTTGAGTATAGAATTTTGGGTCTTGATCTTGTCTCTCTTGAGAACAATCACTCTCACATGCCAAAGAAACCATTCATGGTGGAAGAAAAGAAAAATGACGGAGCATACGATTCTATTAAATTGTTGCTGGAGCAAGCTCTCATGCAACAAAAAGAGGAAATGATGGAGAATTTTGAACAAATTCTTCGACGCCTACCTATAAAAATAGATGAACCTTCATACAAAAACCACTTTTGAGGCACCACTCCTTTCAAGGTAAAAATTAATTATGATATTCCCGTATTTGAAGGTCAGATAGATGTGGATGCTATGGAAAATTGGTTAAATATGCTAGAAGGTTATTTCTCTGTGCACAATTTTTCTTACATGGAAAAGATCACCTTCTCACTCCTTAAGGCTCTCCCACATGTCAAACATTGGTGGGAAACTTACTGCGAGAAAATTTCCACAGAGGAGTCTATAATGTTCAAGGTCGAACCCAGTTGGGAATATTTTGTTGATGTCGTCAAGGAACAATATTACCCTATTGGCAACTATGAATACCAATACATGAGATGGACCACACTGTGCAAAGAAAGGGACCAGGCAGTGCCATAATTCACCAATACCTTCCATACCTTGCATGCCAAGATGGGTATCAAATATTTTGAGTGACATTTGGTTCTGAAATATGATGGGGCCCTACAAAGGTACATCTAAACCAAAATGGAGTTTCTGGACATCTCATCGCTAGGAGCTACTTATCGATATGCTGTCAAAATTGAGCAGAAATTTAAGAAACAAAACAAATGGGACTTCGTGTCTACAAATATGCATAAAAAAAAGTATGATAAATATGGCCCTAACAAACAACCTCACGAAAACCAGTCCAAGACACAGTAAAATAAGGGTAAGGGAAAGACAAATAATGACACTCGAAAGTGGTGTGATTTCCACAAAATCCCTTGGCACAACACGGATGAATGTCCCTAAAAACAGTCATTGGTGGCTGAGATCAAAGAATAAGAGCCAAACTTGGATTCATAATATGATTAAGAAAATAATTGAAGGAGACAGATCATCGACGCAGATCCCACTGCCATTTTCGCAACCACAACAATCCATTCAGAAACACCAGTAGATCATGAAGAGGGGGAGTGTCTCTTCCATTCATAGATGTGGGTGAAGGGGATCGCATATCATTTCATTATTGATATAAGAATCCAAAACAATCTCATCGAAGCAGAGTTTGTCAAACAATTAGGATTTCCAACAACACCACACCTACAACCATATAACATTGGGTGGCTTCGCCAAGGACGAGATCTCTGTGTTAGCCAACAGTTCCGCATGTCCTACGACATAAATCCCTTCAAGGATGAGGTATTGTGGGATGTTTACCTATTGGATGTCTTTCATTTTCATTTGGGTGAGACATATATGTGGAAGCACCATGTTGTTTATGAGTCTTGACCCCATAGTGTCATTGTTACTGTGGGGGCTCATCTCTACAGGATACCAGAAGTAGTCCCGACTACTTTTCGACACAACAGTGCATCAAAGTTGTCTCTCATACGATGAAGTTTAGCTTCTTCGTGATTCGAGTAGGAAGTGAATAGAATGACACTATGACCACTATGGCCTCAATTCTAGCCCCCTCTATTCAAAAGAAGCATGTCAAAAAAATTGAAGCAAAGCACAAAGATTCCTTCTACACACAATCATCTCATGTAGTTAAACTGGTTAACAAGGTCCAACCCCTCCAAAATTAGGTTCGTGACAACCTTACACAAACCAATAAGCACAACGTCTTCAACAAAGCAAGAAACTCACCAAAGTTCAGAATCAAGAAACGCTTTCCCAACTCCCACGGGAAATTAACATAATGGAGACCATTGCTTCATAAGGGGAGAGGATGGATCTAGATGGATATTAGTGGCCACTGACCTATTACAACTGGATCACATGTATTTTTCATCATTGGTAGTTATTTCCTAGATTTTCGAGTCATAAACTTCGAGGGCCATTTTGAGGCCCTAAACAAAATTTTTGGAGCTATTACACCTCAAAATTACTCACTCCGATAGTGTCGCAAGTGTTGTCATTATGAGTGTTGTAAGTTTCGCATCTTGTCTGCAAGTGTCGCATCTTGACCACAAGTGTTGCAAGTGTCACAAGCACTATACTGCCATCTTTCATATGTCATGCCTCTAACGACATCATAAAGACACTTAAGACACCTCAAAGGTTAGTTTGGAAGAAGAGAAATCACTTGAAAAGAAGTACAAGCCTTTTGACATTGAGAAAACCACAAAAAATGGATTTTGGAGAGGAGCGCTCCCCTACCCACTATCAGGGAGTGCTGGTGCTCCTTGAGCCTCTTTAGGGGAGTTCTTGAGTGCCCTGTACACCCTTTTGGGGGAGCGCTACCCTTTTTTTGGCAAATTCTGGGTTTGTTGAGGCAAATAAGGGAAGAATCCCTCAATTCCTAAAGGTAGTTGGATTCAAATAGATGGTCAAGGCATGATCTTAGGGAAGATCCTCAACTAAAGGAGAGGAATCCTCTACTTATCCCAAAGATCTCTGAAGTGGTTGGACCTCTCCAAGGTTATATAAGGAGACCTTCTCACGGTGAAAGGTAGAATGACAATTGAGAATTACATCAAACTTATGATCTCATGAGTGAGATGTCATCAAAGAAATTAGTGGAGATTGATTGAGCAAAGGGGTTGGACAAGGAGAACTGGAAGAGGCTGCTACACCTTCATTCAAAGGATTGCAAGTGCTTTTACTTGTTCTCATTAATACAATCAATGCTTGGCGTGTTTCTTTCAAACTTATGCTTGTTCCATATGAGTTTGTATACAGTAGGTGGATCTATGTTTGAGATAATCTCAGTAGAATAGGAAGTCTTTTGTACCTTTGTTTTCTTACAGGGCCTATCGGGGAGTTCAAGATCAAAGTTCAGATAGGACTTTGCAAGGACAAACGTCGCTTATAAGGTACATATATTTCTGCTTCTCTTTCATTAATTAGCTTGATTAGATATAAAAGGAATTCAGTGTCCATGTTAAGCACTTTCTGTCTTGGCCTTAGGAGTCTAGAGGCCAAGAGGGAATCCACTTGTCCGCAGGGGGATTCACCTACAACAGAAATTGGTGACTCCACTAGGGAGGAGATATGATTTTTGTTTCCATTCCTAGATCTTGTTTTGGCCCTTTTCCCACTGATTTGATATTCTCCACATTGTCTTTTGTATTCTTGGATTTGTTTGATTGCCTCATTATGTCATCAGGATCACCCTGATTAACTGAATTTCATTGATTTTTTTAATTTCTGGACTTTTTTTCTGAGTTTTTGGAGAAGATTGCTCCCCTCCTGTTGCTGTCAGAGTGCTAGAACTCCTCTGTAGCCTTACACAGAGCGTTGGAACGCTCTGGTTCCCCTTACACCAGAGCGTTACCCCATTTTTGTGAGAAATTCTCCATAATTTTCATCTTCTGAAGCTATTTCTGGGTTTTGGAATTTGCTTAGGGTCCCATACTCCCAGTCCATCTTGATATTGGCTTTCAAACACCCTTATTTATGAGAATTCATCCTCTTTTGTTTGGTATTTTGACATCTTCTTTCCTTGCCTTGAAGCCACTCTTTGTCTTTGCTGACCTAGAGTTAAGTTGTTGTTTTCTTGTCCTTTATTTGACTGAGTGAAAACTTTTGTGAGGAAATCCAAAGGTCTGTGAACTTTTCATTTGATCTTTGAGGTCAAATTTCCATCATTTCTCTTTTGTTTGAAGTTTTTGGTTCTTGTTTTCAATTTGGTTATCCTTGTCCTTCTTGTCTATTTCACGACGAGAGTGTATTTTTTGTTTTGTGTGAAGTTTGCTTCTGATTGTTTAATCTTGAAGTCTGATTGACATTTAGAAGTCTTGCATCTAATTATCATTCACATATAATCAAAATGACATATTTTAGTGATTGGTTTGGATATTAGAAGGCATTTATGAAATTTTTAGCATTGCATCGGATTTGAGTGAGAAACAAATTGATTGAGGACATTGCATATTAGTGTTTGATAGTGAAAAAAACTTTCTCTCTTTCCCTTAAATAGCCATTCATCAAAAGAAACGATTCCTTATCATCTTCTTGTGCATTTTTTGGAATTGAGTCATCATACCATCAAATTAATTGTCATACACCCTTTGAGTAAAGAACAAACATACAATCAATGCTAATTAAAAATTATCTAGAACATTTTTGTTTTTAGGATCTTCCACCAACATTAGACTAGGATTAGAACTTTGGATTAGGTTGTGAGTACAACTCTCCAAAGTTTTCAGAACGAACATTAGCATCTTGAGATAGGGAGAGTCAAATCCAATTGTCGTATAGGCTTTCTGGGACCCCCCTCTCACATAGGGGTTACACACGAGGTCGCATTCGGGTGAGTTTCAAAGATTATCCCTCCATGGTTCAATTGTTTGTAGTGGTCAGATCGTATATTGGGGGTCACTTGAAGGTATACCCACGATTATGTGTGGGAGCATCTCGAGTTGATTTCAAACTTGTTATCCTACCCATACGTTCAGATCAGACTGTCAACTGTACCCGCCCAGGGGCTAACTGCGAGTTGGTGTACGTAGTTTCCATAATCCTTAGGTACTTACATGAGGTGACAGTGAATGGAAGTCTCACTGTACTTGGGAGAGAAATTGGTCAAACTCACTCGGGCTCCTTGGAGGGTAAATCCACAATTATTGCATGGGATCTTGCACCAGGGTGAAAGTCCGGTAAGCAGGTCACCATTTTAACTATTCCACCATATCCTAGTCCCTTCTTGACTTGATCACGCGACGTTGGATTTCATCACCAACTAGTACGATCATCAAGAGAAGTTTTGTTTTCTTGGTTTTGATTCCTAGATTTTATTAGCGTATGCTGTTTCTTTTTGTTAGTTGGCCCTATATTTTTAGCATGTACTGTTTTTCTCCAAAATTAAGCATGTAGATGATAAAGGTCTTCGTCGATCATGTAGGATGCAAGGGCTACCTCCAGAAGGCTACCAACCCTTACCTCCTAACCCTCCAGAAGACAACTACCATGGAGAGGTAGAAAATCAATCTGACGCTGGAAGTGTTGTTGCTCCTTCGTTAGATAACTCAGAAGGTGCTTTGGTTACGGTTGAGGACCCTACTCCTCACACTACATCTATGTCGGTAACCCCTCTTGAACCACTTTTGCTTCATTTAGACTCCCTTGGGAACGTCATAGACGAAGATGTCCCACAGTTACCTAAGAGAGCTTTTACTGAAACATATATGGGATAATCAGAACCAACCTTTGGTGATGAGTATAGGACTCCTGTTCATCCTACCACTGTAGTAGATACAAATCCCACACCTTCTCGTTCTGTATGGAGGACTTCATCAAGACACTATCTCTATGAGCATTTTGAGTCCTTTCGACAACCCTTTAATCCTCATGATCCTCCTGTTGAAAGTGGACCATCTGGTCAAAATATGAATCACCCCATTGATCAGGTCATTAACCCTACTATTGCATCATCACAAGTCTATCATAATTTTGGACTCATCACCTCTACTCATTCCCAAGGCACTTCGATCCCTACCTCCGCTTTTATGAACTTTCACTCTACAACTCCACATGTTCCGTACGATCCTGCTGTGACATCTTTTCACCCAAGAATGTAGACCCTTTCCAACCAAATACAACTGTCTGGAGGGAAACGACAATCCAGGGGACCTGTACCTCTTGGAATACCATCATCCTATGGTGGGCCTAACCCTCCTGGGGGACAAGCCCCTTTTCATGTTCTTCCTGGAGAGAAACCTCCCATTGCTAGTCATACCCCAGTCGTTAATCCACCGCTGGCAGGGGGGCAACCTTTGTCTGCTGGAAACCCTTCACAATCCTGGGGAGTATCTTAAAGAGGCATAGTTACCCAACCCCATGTTGGGGGGCACTCATATCATAACCCACAAGGAGGAGTATCGAATCCTGTTCCTTCTAGACCATCTTATGGACAACCTTATCCGAGCGACATCCCAAACACCACCTGGAGTCCTCAAGGACACCAACCTTATCCTCCCCATGGGTCTAATGTGTATCCGCCTCTGGGATCTACTCCTTACCCTCCTCAAGGGCACACTGTTCATCCTCTTTCTGGGAAAATAGATCACCTGACTTATAATGCTCATAACCCACCGGGTTATGCAAATGTTTCTCGGCCATCATCGAATCCTGTTTATCCTGGTCAACAACAACCGTATGTAGGAGGACCTACTGGTTACAACTATCCACCTAACCCAGTTTATGGTCCTACTGGTGTTCCTATGCCACACCAGTATCATCCACAAATTAATCGACAACTACCTTTCCTTGTGATTCTGGATCTCCCAGACTTGTCTTGGTTAACTAATGATCCTATTTTTCATTCACCGGTTTGGCCAGTTATTCTAGCTAAACTTCCTTCTGATATTCCAAATTTTGACGGAAAATTTGGCAAATATCCAAACAACCATGTGATGACTTTCCATTTGTGGTGTTCATCAAACTCCCTCATGGATGATTCTATATGTTTGTGTCTTTTCCAGCTAACACTTACTGGCTTTGCAACAAAGTGGTATATTGAACTACCATGTGCTTCTTTTCATGATTTCAACTCCCTTGCCATGTCTTTCCTCATGCACTTTCAACTACCTATTCACTACGAGATAGGTACTGAACTCTTGACCTCCCTTCATCAAACTGACTCCGTGCATATCTCTGACCATATTCATGGGTGGAGACGAAAATGAAGATGATCAAGGTAATCATTCCTGACATATTATTGGTAGAATGGTTTACTAAATCACTTTTACCCTTGATTTCTCACGATGTCACTATGGGTGGCGCGGTCACCGAGGAAGGAACCATTTCTCAGGATCAGTACTTACATTTGGTTTATTCACAATCTAGTACTTTGTATGATTTTCTTCCGAATGTTGCTTGAGCTAATACCGATCCATCCAAGCCATCATCCTCATCTCATGCGGATGGTGTTATCGGTTCCGTCAAAACTCAATCTACTTCCCAATTGACCACACTCTCCTCTACCTCCCCCCAAACTCATATCTCTGAGGTGAATGCAGTTCAATCTGCCCCTTCACAACAATCTGGAGGTAAGAAGAAGACAAAAAATAAATCAAAAAATACAAACAACAACGAACAACCAAAAAATCAAGCTCATACACCTGCTACCAAAAAGAATCCACAACGAAAACTAAAATTCCTATGTATCATTTGTGGTGACAATCACTACACTCAAGACTGTCCACATTGCAATGAAGTGGCCAAACTTTTCCAGGGAAATTCACAACCCGTTGTTCTTACTCAGCCTTTTCCGCAACAACAATCCATGGTTGCTCAAACCCCCTCTCCTGGGAGCAGTTCTAGCCATCCTCATGATGAGGCCTCAACAAGTGCACATATTTATATGTTTAATGGGATTAATTTGAACACTCGCTCTAAGACATATGACAGACTAGGTAACCCTGACAAAGGAAAAAACACTAACAATATCGGTACTTTACCAAATCCATCATCGTCCTCTGTTAGTCCTCCATCGGTTAATCCTCCATCCAGACCACTTTAGATTGAGAAACCTACGTTCAACTCTATCTTACGCCCTCCTAAGAGCACTATCCACAAAGATACCTTTAATCCTAGTTCACGTGTTGCCCATAACTACAACATTGTTGAATATTTGGCTCAAGCACCTTGTGCTATGTCTACGTTAGAAGTTCTACAACACTGCCCAAGTCAACGTAGAACGCTCTTGGCCACTATTGGCACTGTTGATTCTGAGTCATCCAACCATATCATGTTTAACCTGAACAATTATGCGTCTCTACTCTCCCACCAAATTTATTTCCAAGTTGATGTTGTTGCTCACAATCAACAAATCCACCAAACTATTCTGGATGAAGGAGCCTAAACTTGTTTCATGTCGTTAGCATGTTGGAAAGGTTTAAAATCACCCACACTTAACAAATCCCTAATGATTTTATGTGCCTTCGATGGGCGAGGTTTCCATCCCCATGGGATTTTACAGTCCCTACCCATCCAATTGGGTGGCAAAACTATCATTGTTGATGTCGAGGTAGTCGATGCTCCCCTCGATTACAACTTGTTATAGGAAGAAGTTGGTTTTATGCTATGAATTTCGTTTTCTCATCGGTCTTTCGATGTGTACAATTTCCTCATCAAGACAAAAATGTCACTGTTGATTAGTTGGATTTCTGCACGACCGATGCTCATGCTCTTGCTACCAACAATATTCATTTCTTGGGAGACCACAAGATCGCATATGAAAGCATTGGTGTTGGCTTACTGAAAGATTCTAGCCTCATGGGTACCTTCCCTACACCACTTCCACCAACTTCACATCGTATTGCCACCGTCGATATGATTTTGACCGCGGCTTATCAATCTTTGGAATCATATAACCCTTGGATTGTACCTAGTCCGTTGGAATTTGATGCACTAGGTGACACCGTGCCCGTTAGTCTAGCCAAAACATCATACGTTTCTATCCAATCCACTTCTCCCTTGTCGGATGACCAACATCTATTGGCACGCGATAGTTACTCGATGCCATCATGGTTAAGTTCCTTGTCGTCTGCGATCAACTACATTTCCCCAATTTTTCCTTCTGATGAATCTATTAAGGAAATAATGAGCATTGACGAGCTACCTTGGGATGATAACCATCATCGATCCTCTTTTCTTCCCCCTCGTGAAGAAATTCAGGTAGATATACACTCTATCTCCCCTCTTGCTGTCGATTTTCCATCATCTCCCCTCCTTTCAACTTCTGATGATTTGGATCTGGTAGTTGACATGGTGATCTCTTCGGTAGGGCTATTGGAGCCTGATATCCTTAACCCTGTTGTGGGCCTCGACATGTGTTCCTTCCAGAGTGATTTTCTTCCATCCAATGAAGATCTCTTGGAAGCCATGACCGAGTTTTGTCCCTTGACATGGTGTTCATCTAGAGTGTTATTCTCTTGGAAGCCATGATAAAAAAGAGTCACGAGCACAATTTCTCTTCTCTGTAGCAAGCTCGTTAAAAAATGAAACAGAGGTCACGAGCACAGTTTCTCTTCTCTGTAGCAAGGTCGTTAACAAATGAAACTGAGGTCATGAGCATAGTTTTCTCTCTATAGAAAGCTTGTTAAAAAATGAAACAACAATCTAGGGATTGAACATGGAGTCTTGAGCATAGTTCTTTTCCTGTGTCAAGCTCATTAAAACATGAAACACTCACCTCTCTTGAACCTTCATTTCATCCACCCTTATCCTTTTTCTCCATCTAGTAGAGAAATTGGTGACAAATTCAAAGTCGGTGAATGAATTGAAGCTTGGAGGGCATGTCTCCAGTCTTTGATGATCATTATGGAGTTAATCCCCTAGCTTTCAAGCTAGGGGCATACCGATCTTAGTCTTTGTTATTTCTCGTGCTTGTAAATACATGAGAATGCAACCGGGTAAAATTTTATCTCTTTTTCAAACCTATATGGATAAATGAAAAAGGAACCCCCAGGAGTCATCTTTGAGCTCTTTTCAGACTCTCTAAACATGAAAAGATTGCCGAGTGATCTTGCTTCCTTTCCCACTCGTTAAAAGGTTTGAAAGGGCGTCTTTCGAATAATAATTTATCTATTTTTCGGCCTTGCGAGACTAACATTATGAAAAATGACAACATTGGAGTCATCTTTAAGTTGTTTTCAGACTCTCTAAATATGAAAAGCCACCGAGTTTACCTTCTATGGACTCATTAAAACAATCATACATTGAAGGGCCCATACGGGATCGAACCCTTATTTCTTCCAGTTCATTAAACAAAGGAAGAGGGACTTACCAAAGGTGAGTCATATTGAACATGTGTTACCCTCCTCGAGCTCGTTAAATTAAAAAGAGGTACTCGTCTATCTGGATGGGGAAAAAATTGAAGGAAGCAAGTCAAGCAGTTTTTTGAGAACACTACCAGTAACCCTTATAGTTTCCCTTGAACACAAAAATTTGTCTTTGCATGCATTTTAATCCATTGAACCTTTGCACTGAGCCAATCCTCTGAGTTTCTTTTACTCCGTTGGGTTACTTGATGAAAGTCACAACATCCACTGCATCATCAAGTTTTGATCCATGTCAAATTTCTGCTGTTGTGCCTTAGTGTTCAAGGGAAGTATCTGCCTTGAGAGTCAACCATCACAAATATCTTGTTTCAATACTCGTGTCAGTCCATGTTAATTATATCTACCAATTACATCTCTGTGTTTGTTTCATGTCATTGATGGGGGATACATCAAGGCCCTCCTTCGACGAGTCTATTCCTGTCGACTTCAACACATTATCCATGAGCTAGACTTAGAAACCAATTAGTACCTTGGGACCTGCATGCTTCAATGGTAGGCCTCCTCGTGTCTGATAGTGGGTTTACATCATTGACCTTTGATTGGATGATTCCATGGATGTTCGACTTTATCTCATCCATTCACATTCATTGGAATGTACTATAGTACCTTGGGAATCATTGACATCAATGGTGATCTTCCTCATGCTTGTTAATGGTTTACATCATTGACCGGTAATCAAGTGGTTTCTACCATGTTCGTCATCAAGACATCTATTCACATGGTTAGATTTGTACTACATCAGGATCGGTAAGAATACCCTAGGTTGAGTCATCACTCTCATATGTACTTTTCCCAGGTTGCGAAGGAGTTCTCTTGAACTATGACACATATACTGTTACATAGATCCACCTTGTATTGTTCATGGCTATGTCTTGTCATCTCGTAGATCCACTGTGTATTCTTCATGGCTACGATCAGTTTCAGGTCATAGAAGTATAGATCCACATTGTATCTGCAGTGGCTATACCATTTTGTCAATATAATTATGGATCCACAGTGTATTTTATGGTGACCATACCTAAAAAGTCTTTATCACTCAAGCATAGGTATGTCTGCCTTGGGTTTTGAAACATGTCATAATATTTGTTTGATGATTGTGTGCAGATTTTTCCGGTTTCTCTACGTCCATACCCTTGATCGAAAAAGTCTACTAATTACTTCATTCATCATCATCTTCTAACTTCGTACTTTTGGGGGCAATATGTTACACCTCAAAATTACTCACTCCGATAGTGTCACAAGTGTCGTCATTACGAGTGTTGTAAGTGTCACATATTGTTCGCAAGTGTCGCACCTTGACCAAAAGTGTTGCAAGTGTCATAAGCACTATACTGCCATCTTGCATATGTCGTTCCTCTAATGACATCATAAAGACACTTAAGAAACCTAAAAGGTTAGTTTGGAAGAAGAGAAATCACTTGACAGGAAGTACAAGCCTTTTGACATTGAGAAAACCACAAAAAAAGGATTTTGGAGAGGAGCGCTCCCCTACCCACTGTTAGGGAGTGATGGCACTCCCTGAGCCTCTTAGGGGGAGTGCTTGAGTGCTCTATGCACCCTTTTGGGGGAGCGCTACCCTTTTTTTGGTAAATTCTGGGTTTGTTGAGGAAAATAAGGGAAGAATCCCTCAATTCTTGAAGGTAGTTGGATTTGAATAGATGGTCAAGGCATGATCTTAGGGAAGATCCTCAACTAAAGGAGAGGAATCCTCTACTTATCCCAAAGATCTCTCAAGTGTTTGGACCTCTCCAAGGTTATATAAGGAGGCCTTCTCATGGTGAAAGGTAGAATGACAATTGAGAATTACATCAAACTTATGATCTCATGAGTGATATGTCATCAAAGCAATCAATGGAGATTGATTGAGCAAAGGGGTTGGAAAACGAGAACTGGAAGAGGTTGCTACACCTTCATTCAAAGGATTGTAAGTTCTTTTACTTGTTCTCATTAATACAATAAATTCTTGGCTTGTTTCTTTCAAACTTATGCTTGTTCCATGTGAGTTTGTCTACAGTAGGTGGATCTATGTTTGAGCTAATCTCAGTAGAGTAGGAAGTCTTTTGTACCTTTGTTTTCTTATAGGGCCTATCAGGGAGTTCAAGATTGAAGCTCAACCGGGACTTTGCAAGGACAAACGTTGCTTATAAGGTACATATATTTCTCCTTCTCTTTCATTCATTATCTTGATTAGATCTAAAAGGAAGCCAATGTCCATGTTAAGCACTTTCTGTCTTGGCCTTAAGAGTCTATAGGCCAAGAGGGAATCCTCTTGTCCATAGGGGGATTCACCTACAACATGAGTTCACCATAGTCGCATTGTAGATTAAGTCATAGTTTGACGACATAGTTTGTAATCCTTGGATATACCTTTCCAATGACCTATCATGCACCTAAAACTAAGATCGTATGCAAAAGTTACGACCCCAGGAAGTTGTTGTACCAACTTACCCCATCAGGGCCCACATGACTTTGGGCACTTCATCTCCACATTGGGGCCGAAAACCTTTTGTATTTTCATATTCCGGGGAATAGGTTTTTGGATGTTTTAGGGTTTCTCCATTTATGTTAAAAATAAATTTTGAGCCTCATTGTACTCATGTTGTGAATGAGCACAATCATCACATCTCTTCTCAGAGATAAGCCACCACCATTCTAGCGAGTATGTCACTCTGTAGTTTTATAGTTATATAGATTTCACTCATTGATAGAAATAATGTATTACTATATATCTGTTCCTCTTGTTATATATATGATATATCTTTTTTACATTATTGTATCTCTTGCAATATCTCGGTATATTTATTTATTATGTCTTCGCTCTCATTTCATGCTCAAAATAATCATGATCAGTGGTATCAAAGCAGGGTGATCTTGGTCATTTTTGGGTGCATGTCCCCGACGGGGTTTGAGTATAGAAATTTGGGCCTCAAGATTTTCTCTCTTGAGGAAAATCTCTCTTGCATGCCCAAGAAACCCTTCATGGTGGAAGAAAAGAAAAATGATGGAGCATAAGATTCTATTAATTTGATGCTGGAGAAATATCTCACACGACATAGGGACGAAATGATGGATAGTTTTTCCCAAATTCTTCGATGCTTGCCTATAACAACATATGTGTCTTCATCAAGTAGTCACTTTGGAGGAATCACTCCTTTCAAGGTACAAATTAATTTAGATATCCCCGTATTTGAAGGTCAGATAGATGCAAATGAGTTTGGAAAACTCACTGTGAGGAAATTTCCAAATATGATTTTGGAATGTTGGAGGCTGAATCCAATTGAGAATCTTTCGTAGATGTCATAAAGGAACAATATTAACCTGTTGGAAACTATGAGGACTAGTACATGAGATGGACCATGCTGCATCAAGAGAGGGGCCAAAAAGTGTTGGAATTCACCAATACTTTCCATACCTTGCACACCATGTTAAGTATAAAAGGTTCTGAGCGAGATTTGGTTCTGAAATACTATGGGGCTCTACATAGGTACATCCAAACCAAAATGAAGTTTCTAGAAATCTCATCGTTGGGAGTTTCTTATCGATATGCTATCAAAATCGAGCAGAAATTTAAGCACCAAAACAAACGGGAGTTCAGGTCTGCAAATCTGCAACAACCAAAGTATGATAAATACGACCCTAATAAAAGAGCCTCCCAAAAACTAGTCCAAGACATAAGAAAATAAGGGTAAGGGAAAGACAAAGAATGACACTTGAAAGTGGTGTGATTTCCACAAAATATCCTAGAACAAAACCGATGAATGTCGCTCAAAAAAGTCATTGGTGGCCAAAATCAAAGACAAAAAGACGAACCTAGATTCAAAATATGATTTAGAAAATAATGGAAGGAGACAGATCATCAACGTGGACCCCACTTCCACTTTCAAAACCACAACAATCCAACCAGAAACACCAGTAGATATTGAAGAGGGGTAGTGCCTCTTCCATTCACAGATGTGTGTGAAGGGGCTCCCATTTCATTTAATTGTTGATAGTGGAAGTGAAAAGAACCTCATCCCATATGAGGTCATCAAACAATAGGGATTGCCAACAACACTCGTAGCCATACAACATTGAGTTGATTCACCAGGGATGAGATATTTGTGTCAGACATCAATGTCACATGTCTTGCGACATTGAGCTCTTCAAGGATGAGGTATTGTGTGATGTTGCCTTGTTGGATGTCTGTGATTTTCTTTTGGGCCATCCATATATGTGGAAGCACCATGTTGTTTATGATTCTCGACCTCATAGTGTCATTGTTACTCTAGGGGATCATCTCTACGGGATACCAGAGGTAGTTTCGACTACTATTTCGACACAAAAATGCAACAAAGTTGTCTCTCATATGATGAAGTCTAGCTTCTTTATGATTCGGGTAGGAAGTTAACAGAAGAACCCTATGACCACTACAAACTTGGTTCCAACCCCCTCTATCCAGTAGAAGCGGTTCAGAAAAATTGAAGCAAAGCACAAAGATTCTTTCTACACAGAGTCATCTCATGCATTCAAACTGGTTAACAAGGTCCAACCCCTCCAACACCAGAGTCATGACAACCTTCCACAAATTAAGCAACACAACGTCTCCAGCAAGGCAAGCAGATCACCAAGGTTCAGACTCAGTAAACTCTTTCCCATCTCCCATTGGAACTCAACGCAATGGAGACCATTTCTTTCTATGGGGGACTATCTATCCAGATGGATATCGAGTGGCCACCCACCTATTCCAACTGGTTCACAAGCAGTTTTAATCATTGGCATTTATTTCCTAGATTTTAGAGTCCTAAACTTCTGGGGCTGTTTTGAGGGACTAAACAATTTTTTTGGAGCTCACCATAGTAAAATAGCAGGTGAAGTCACAATTTGATGGAATAATGTGTATTCCTCAGATACACATTTCCAACAAGCTATCATGCACCTAAAACATAGATCGTATGCAAAAGTTACGACCTTGGGAAGGTTTTGTACCAAATTTCACCATCGAGGCCCACATGACTTTTGACACTTCATATCCAAATTGGGGCTACAAAACTTTTGGATTTTCATCTTCTGGGGGCTAGGTTTTTGGATGTTTAGAGTTTCTCCATTTATGTTAAAAAGGCCTTCCAAGCCTCATTGTACTCATCTTCTTGCAAATGAGTGCAACTGTCACATCTCTTTTCAGAGATAAGTTGCCACCATTCCAACGAGTCTTTCACCTTGTAATTTTACAGTTCTATACATTTCACTCATTAATAGAAATTGTGTAGTATTGTATATCTAGTCCTCATGTTATATATCTGATATATCTCTGTTACATTATTGGATCTCTTGCAACATCTTGATATATTTCTTTATTATATCTTCGCTCTCATTTCGTGCTCAAAATAATCTGGATTAGTGGTATTAGAGTAGGCTTCTCTTAGTAATTTTTCAATGCATGTCCCCGACGAGTTCTGAGTATAGAAAGTTGGGTATCGAGCTTGTATATATTGAGGACAATCGATCTCACATGCCCAATAAACCCTTCATGGCAGAAGAAAAGAAAAATGATAGAGCATAGGATTCTATTAATCTATTGCTAGAGAAAGCTCTCATGCAATAGAGGGAGGAAATGATGGAGAATTTTTCCCATATTCTTCGATGCCTACCTGTTATCACACTAAATTGCCTTGGGTCTTTTAGTTTGTTTTCATTCCCTTTTTTAAGCCTTAGATTTTAATTTTCTTTGAAAGTTTCATCCCTTTATTAGTTTATGATTAGTAGGACCCCTTAGATGATTAAAGTTTTGAGTTTTAGCTCTAGTTTGATCCTCAAATTGATTTTTGATCCCTGGGCCATTTTAGCTTTTGATTTATTTTTGGTCTCTTTCATGAATTGTCCCTAGGTCGATCCCTCCCATTGCTAAACTGATGTGACACCTCTTCCTCTTCACTCATGATCTCATAGGAATTCCTCATTGTCCTTGCTTACCTGTCCAATCACGTTTTGGAATGGAAGCGCTGCCTACTCATCAGGCAATTCCGTAGCGCCTATCACATTCATCATACTTCCAACTCGAGTCATGATTGCCATGACTGATGTCATGTCCCGTATTTTCAGTGCCAAAATTCTATTAAAGATGCCTTCAAATATCTTGTATTTATGAGCCTTGGCAATGGTTTATAATTTTGAAAAACTCAACAGTGCCGCGCTACGCAAATTCACAAGTTCTGATCAGGTGACCACATGTCAACCAAACCCGATGCTGAGAAAGATTCCAGGGCTGAAGTTTTCTCAATTTCATCCTAAGATTCTGTTGTAGATCTCAATAGGTGTCTACTCCACAGGTATCCCGTGTTGCCTCCTCTGCATATTAATTTTCACAGGAAATTTGTGCTCGGGTTTTTGGTTTGCTAAGGTTGCATAGTAGTAAGGGACCCATATTTGCATCGTAACCTTGTATTTTCTTCTCTTAAGACCTGTAAACTTCTTTGCCTTTATCTATGGTCTGATCACTGCTGTTTTCTTTAACCATTGAAATCGCAAGCCCATAAATAAACTATGCTCTGTGTATGTGTTGCGCTACCCAGAGGCGCTGCTCAAACCCTCTCTGTTTTCCTTGCTTCATTTCACCTCGGAGTTTGGTGTTTTTACTCAATTGTAGAGGGATAGTTTCATATTACCCCCTCACTGTTTACACTCCAAAATACCTGTACAAGCCTTAGGTTTTGATTCCTAAAGTTGAGCTTGGTTAACTAGTATCAGTCTATATCAAAGGGTTAGCCTTATATATTTGAAGCCCAGTGCAAAGCCTTCCTGGTCATTACCATCCCTTAAGCCTCTTAAAAACCCTCATTTTGAGCCATGCAAACTCCTCAATCGAGGAATACACACAAAGGTGGCAAGGTGGTTAGGAAAGAACCAGTGTACATGCATCCTTTTGATATAGATCCCATGGAAAGAGAGGCCTTTCAAAGAATAGGGTGCCTCTCTTTCTGTCAGAACATGCAGAGAGGCCATCCAGAGGTAGCAAGACAATTTACATTACAGTTTGATGACAGGAAAACCAAGGTTGGGGATTTGGAGTTTGAGGTGACTGAAGACTCTATCTCAGTTGCAATAGGAATTCCCATTATAGGTGAAAAGTGGTTCAAAGCCATGGCTTTGAGTTCATCCTATGAAAAATATCTTTTTAAACTTGAATATCAAGCCAATGATTTGTCCAAAAGTATGCCAAGGAGTCAACTGATTGAACAATTTGACATATTATTGAAGATCATACAGAGATATTTTACTTGTGAAGGAATATTTAACACATTGTACTAGTACCATATAAGGTTGTTGATACATTTTACTGGTAAGGTTGAGATGAATATTCCCTATTACTTGTTGAGGAGTATGGGTAATATGTTAGACATAATACAAGCCAAATCTAAATATGTGGATTCTATCCTTTTCCACTATGGATTAATCAGAATGCTAGTCTCTGAGGAATTGGGTAAGAAAGAGATTTCATGGGATCATTTTATTGTTACCTCTCATTTCAAGTTGGATCTAGCACCAACTCCTCAATCATAGAAGGCAAGTACTTTGTCACCCACCAGTTCTACTAAAGCAGGGACCAATAGGAAGAGAAAGGGCAGAGCCCCTGTTCAAGTTTTAGAGATCAACAAGCAGGTCATAGAAGCCGAGGAGGAAGTTTGTCCTTCTCCACACAGAGATTTTTCACCACCTCCTCCACCAGGGTTAGAAGAGGTACCTTCTTATACCAAAGCTACATCCAAGAGAGGGAATAAGCTTCTCTTTCCCTCTTCTCCTCTAGCATTCAAAATCAAGGGTAAAAGACCTTTCACAAGGTCATCAATTTCTAAGGAGGTTTTCAAAGAGAAGTCCTTACCAGAAACCCTTATTAATCAAAAGAAGAAGGGAAAAAGCATAGAAAAACCTGTGGAAGAAAAACAAGAAGCCTCTGTATAGAAAGGGAAAGGTAAAAGTACTAAAAGACCTTTGGAGAGAAAATATGAAACCTCTATGAAAGACTTTGAGAAGCCTGTGATAAGAAATGAAGAAACTCCTGTGCAACAGAAGAAAGGTAAACGAAAAGCCACCAAGAAACCTGATGAGGTGGACAAGACACTTACCATGCAGGTGGAAGAGGAGATTGAGAAAAAACATCTTGAGACTGTGCATAAAATTGCTCCTCCTAGCAGTCATACCTTCAAGAGACTTATCATGCAACTTAAAGATGCAAGAAAGGAAGTGGATCAATTGAAAAAGGAAGCCATGTATGACAGAGCCAAGATGATAGATCTTATGGATGGCTACTGTCACACCCTTGACTTGGCAAGGTTTGTAGCAAGAAGGGCCTAATCCCTTCATAGACAACTAAATAATATTTACAGACAAAACATAGGTTTTCAGTCTCAGAACAGGAAGCTAAAGGCAGAGCTGAAGAACTTTCAAGATGAGGTAGCCCAAAGAAATTTACAGGTTTTGGTTGAAGCTGCCATTGAGGATGACAAACCAACAAATAAGGAGAGCACAGCTAGACTGAAGAATCCTGTCAATGCTAAGAAGAAGAATTCTACTGTGTCAATTGAAGATCCTCTTTCTACCAGAAAGAGTGTGAGGTTAAGTGTCAAAATGACAAAATAGCTGTTAAAAGGTAAGCCCCATTTTTGAGGATGGTTCCCTTTTGGGAGGGTTAAATGATATGAAAATATTATCTCTGCCATCTATATAGGCTTCTAAGCATTTAGCTATCTGGATTTTGAGTTTTTGCTAAGTGCTAGCTTCACCCAATGGTAAAAGGTGTTAGAAAAACAGGACCGCGGAGCAATAAAATAAAACAAATGTAGAAACAAAACACAGAAGACACACAATACAAGAGAGACACAGATTTACGTGGTTCACCCAGTGTGGGATATGTCCACCAGAGAAATTGCCAGGTCCTTCCTTTATTATTATCCAACAAATGAAGGGATACAACCTACAACAAAACCCGCTGTAACTTCCTCTTCTTTCTATCACAGTCTCCTCTCTCGGAATACAATATTCACCATCAACCATAGCCGCAATACATTTCCCTCATAAAATAGGGTTGCCTTCTAGGGAAAAAAACCCTAACATAATCTCTACCGTTAGATCTGCGACCTTATAATAAATGGTCCATATTTACAATGAAATTACAATATACTTTTATAAGGCAATTTTTTCTTCAAGGGATTCGCCCCCGAACCCCCATAGGGGGACATTGCCCCCAAACCCCCACTGGGGGCCCTCTTTCCCCCAGACCCCCCAGTCGGGGGGATAGCCCCCCCGGACCCCGCAGAGGGGGTACCCCCCCTCTGCACTCCCCCGCGTGGAAGAGTGTACATACTTCTGGGGTGTAAACACTTCATGGGGTATAAACATGGCTGAAAGCAAGGACCTCTGAATCAGGAAGATAATCAGGCTGCACAACCAACAAAAGGCACTACCTACTATACGGTCAAGGCACATAAGTAAAATTGTTTTGTCATGATGAAAGAACACAAATTTCTCTGCACATGTTCAAGATTGAAGGCGCTACATTTTTGGCAATGCTACCCAAACTTGTACATAGACGCAATGTAAGTGGCGCTACCTAATATTTGGTAGAGAACAAAATTGCCATACAGGCACAACATAGTGGAGCTACCTAATATTGCACAGAGAGAAGAGTCTGTACATATACGCAACATAGTGGCACTACCTACAGACGCTACCAAATATTTCACAGAGGGAAAAAGTTTGCACACATATGTAGCATAATGATGCTACCTATAGGCACCACCTTTTCTCCTTGTAGTCAATACCCAGATTCGCTACCCAAGGAAGCTACCACCAAACACTAGGGATCTAGGATGACCAAGCTAACAACTTTTGGATTAATTGATGATGGACAAGGATGTAGAAACAACAATTGGCATCATGAAGACAACCACATGCTTTGAAGGACACATGGCAAACAAAGATCTTCACAACAAAAGGGAATCAAATTAGTTTGAAGTTCAGTTGGATTAGTCACCAACATTTTCCTGTTTTATAGCATAGGTGGTTAGATAAGTTATTAAATCAAATAAATGTTTAGAGTTTTTCAAGGGAAGGAGGTCAGCTCGTACCTCTAGCTGTTGCCCCTATTTTGTTATAAATAGATAGATAAATTGATTTAGTAGGTTCGGATGGTTGATCAAGGCCCCCTTGTACTGTAATATTTTGATGAAGTAACTGTGATCTAGTGATGTACTAGACTTAAGACTTTTTGACTAATAGAAAACAACTTCTCTTTCAACTTATTTTCTTCTAATGCTAAATGTTCATGCTTTGAATGATTCACATGAATGATTGTGGTGATGTTATGATGGATGTTTGATCATTATGTTATCATGATGTTTATTTAGCTTCCTTAGTTTCTCAGTTCAATAAGATCTTGTGTTAAGAAGATTTCCTCCTTAGGTTTTTGTGGACCTGATGTTTACAACAATCCCTACACTTCTCTCATTCAAGTCTTCCCTCTATTCATACTTACTCTCAAACTATTGATTGAAGTTATCCAAGACCTTAATTGCTAGTGCATGCTAGCCCTGCTACCTAAGTTAGAACATTATCATTTGAGTCCTTTTCCATTTCACCCTTTAAACACCCTTACATTCACTTCTAACTTGATGGGTACTGGGATTGCCTTCCATGCAATCTGAAGGTGACTCCTAGTGCTAACACTACCTATAATAGGATATGCGTATTCATCAAGAAGTCACTTTGGAGGCATTGCTCCTTTCAAGGTACAAATTAATTTTGATATTCCCATATTTGAAAGTCAGATAGATGCAGATGATATGGAAAAATGGGTAAATCTGCTAGAAGGTTATTTCTCTGTGCACAATTTTTTCGATAAGGAAAAGATCACCTTCTCATTCCTTAGGGCTCTCCCACATGTCAAACATTAGTGGGAAACTTACTGTAAGAAAATTTCCATAGAGGATTATGGAATGTTCAATGTCGAACCTAGTTGGGAATATTTCGTATATGTCATCAAGGAAAAATATTAACCTGTTGGAAACTATGAAGAACAATACATGACATGGACCACACTGCATCAAGAGAGGGGCCAAGCAGAGCCAAAATTCACCTATAGCTTCCATACCTTGTGCACCAAGATGGGTATCAAATATTATGAGTGAAATTTGGTTCTGAAATACCGTGGGGCTCTACACAGGTACATCCAAACCGAAAGGGAGTTTCTGGACATCTCATTGTTGGGAACTTCTTATCGATATGCAGTCAAAATCGAGCAGAAATTTAAGCACCAAAAAAATAGGATTTCGGGTCTGCAAATCTACAACAACCAAAATATGATAAAGACGACCCTAAAAAACAGCCTCCCAAAAACTAGTCCAAGACACAGGAAAAGAAGGGTAAGGGAAAGAAAAATAATGACACCAGAAAGTGGTGCAATTTGCACAAAATCCCCTGGCACAACACCGATGAATGTCGCTCAAAAAAATCATTGGTGGATGAGATTAAAGACAAAGAGCTGAATCTGGATTTGGAATCTATTTCAGAAAATAATGGAAGGAGACATATCATCGATGCAGACCCTACTGCCACTATCACAACCATAACAATCCAACCAGAAAAACCAGTAGATCCTAAAGAGGGGGAGCGCCTCTTCCATTCATAGATGTGGGTGAAGGGGATCTCGTTGCATTTCATTGTTGATAATAGAAGACAAAATAATCTCATCTCAACAGAGGTCATCAAACAATTGGGATTGCCAACAACACCACACCTGCATTCATACAACATCGAGTGGCTTCTCTAGGGATGAGATCTCCGTGTCAGCCAATAGTGCCTCTTGTCCTATGGAATCAATCCCTTCAAGGATGATGTATTATGTGATGTTTCCCCACTGGATTTCTATGATATTATTTTGGACCAACCATGTATGTGGAAGTGCGATGTTGTTTATGAGTTTTGATCACGTAGTGTCATTGTTACTCTGGGGGATCATCTCTACAGGATACTAGAGTTAGTTATGACTATTGTTTCAACACAACAGTGCAACAATGTTGTCTCTCATATGATGAATTTTATATTCTTCGCGATTAGGGCATGAAGTGAACAAAAGGACACTATGACCACTACAGCCTCAATTCCAACCCCCTCTATCCAACATAAGCAGGTTGAAAAAATTAAGCAAAGCACAAAGATTACTTCTACACACAATCATCTCATGCAGTCAAACTGGTTAACAAGGTCCAACCCCTCCAAAATTAGGTTCTTGAAAACCTTACGCAAACCAAGCAATACAACGTGTTCAACAAGGAAAGCAGCTCACCAAGGTTCAAACACAACAAACGCTTTCCCATCTCCCACGAGAGCTCAACGCAATGGATACCATTGCTTCCTAAGGGGGGAGGATTTATCCAGATGGATATTGGTGGCCACCCACCTATTCTAATTGGCTCAATTTTCATCATTGACATTTATTTCCTAGATTTTTGAGTCTTAAACTTCCAGGGCTGTTTTAAGGCCCTAAACAATGTTTTTAGGCCGTGTCTCTATGTTAATATTATAAATCTTTTTTTTCATTTCGTTCCGCTCATAAATTCGGATCAGTAGTGGGGGATAGGTTTTTGGATGTGTTAGGGTTTATCTATTTATGTTAAAAATGAATTTTGAGCCTCATTGTATGCATCTTCTTGCGAATGAGCGTAGTTGTCACATCTCTTCTCATAGATAAGCCACCACAATTCTAGCGAGTCTTTCACTCTGTTATTTTGAGCACGAAATGAGAGAAGAGATATAACAAAGAAATATACCGAGATATTGCAAGAGATCCAATAAGGTAATAGAGATATATTAGATATATAACAAGAGGCACATATATACAATAATACACAATTTCTATTAATGAGTGAAATGTACTGAACTATAAAATTACAGAGTGAAAGATGCACTCGGATGGTGGAGGATAATATTTGAGAAGAGACATGAAAATTGTGCTCATTCGCAAGAATGTGAGTACAATGAGGCTCGAGCCCTAAAAATGATGTTTAGGGCCTCAAAACATCCCTAGAAGTTGAGGAGCCAAAAACTAGGAAAAAACTGCCAAACTGAAAAACTGCCAAGATGAGCTAGTTGGAATAGGTGGGTGGCCACTGATGTCCATTTGGATCAATCCTCCCCCGTTAGGAAGAAATAGTCTCCATTGCATTTATTTACCCTATCAGATGAGGAAATTTCTGCTAAATTTGGCCCTAGGTGAGCCACTTTCATTGGTGCAGGAGCTGCCCTACTTTGAGAACCTGATAAAGCTGGATCTTCTGCTGGTGAGTTCCCTTGACCTGTGTGTCCAAGATATGATTAGTGGATTCCTTTTCCATGCAGTCGGGGTTGAGATCTATTGGTTTCAACTATTTTTTTTATCTCTGAGGTGTCCAATAATGGTGGAAAATATGGCAGAAGGAGATCCACATTGAACACTGGGTACAAGCCACGTAAGGGAAAAATGTTGATCTCAAAAGCATTGTCACCCACAACCTTGGTGATCATGTAAGGTCTATAATGGAGTGGAAGAAGCTTCTGACGAGGCCCTGTAAGGTGTTCTTTTTGCAAGTGAAACTAGACTTTGTCTCCCACTTGAGACTTATGTGGCACTTAGTGTTGTACTTGGCATTGGATTTTTTTCTTATGTGGCACTCAGTGTTGTACTTGGAATTGGACTTATTTCTTTTGTGGCACTCGATGTTGTACTTGACATTTGCATTTAGTTTTAGTTGAAGGTCACAGATCAAAGCAGATTACAAAGGTTAAAGGTTGGGAGGAACCCTAGGATAAGGCACTGAAACTACACGAGTTATTAGAGCCTCACAGGGAGGACTCTATCCCCCATGGAGCCTATGTTAGCACAAGATTGGTTTATGCCTCAACTTTGCATATGTCTTTCATTATTCATTTTGGCAAATGAATATAATTGTTATAGGATATTTTATTTATTTTGGGGAAAATTAAATTTATATTGGGTTATGCCCAATCTCCAAGTTCAAGCATTAATTGACATCTCAAGACAACACTAGCAAAATACACAAGCGTTGACAACACTCTCACAAGGTTCCAAGCATCAAAAGCACCCACAGGAAGTATTTACAGTTCTCGATGGTTGCTACAGATATAAGTAATCATTCTCCTTTTTATCTCAATTATTTTGATGAATGGTGCTAAGAAATTTGTAGAGTTTTTATAGGATTTACGCTACCCAATCGCACGTAGACACACAGGCGGGTGCTACCAAAATTCTGGCAGAAACCGAATTGTGTAGAATTATTTTTGGACGCTTCTGCTAGTTTTGAGTGATTAAATTAAAACTTGGATTGTGAACAATTGAGAAGGTATTTTTAAAAACTAGAGGAGGTTTTTGTTCATAGAATTCCAAATAAAAAAAACCTCTCTCAAGTTTTCAAAATGTTTTATGGTTTGAGAGATATTAGACATAGAAGTGGCACTACCAACTGTTTTACAATGACTCTAACTAATTTCCTGTAGTGGTCACGGTTTTGATATTCGCCTTGTTGGGAGATTGCCACCTGTCAAGGAGGATTCGAATGGATTATCAAGGATTAGTTATATGTCAAGGGACACCTGCACCTAATATTTATCTCCATCAAATCCCTCATGAAATGAGGTGGAAACAATTTGTTAATGACTTCCAACAAATTCCTCAAAATTAACAGTTTGTTGGATTTTTGTCTCTTTGATTGTTGCCACCTATCTCCAAGGCTTAGAATCCAATGGAGGATATGGGATTCAACCTCCTAAGGTCATTTGGATGCTATTTTATATTTAAGGAAGGAGATATCTCTTGGAGAATGGGATTCATGAGCCAAGGGAGGCCGAGAGGCTCTGTTTTTGTACTTTGACAGATTAATTTGAAGATAGCCTATCTTATCATTTTCTGTGTTAAGAATTCATTTGCAGAAGGAAGTGATGTTTAGCTATGTTTTTTCTTTGTTTTGACTCTTAAGCTTTGCTCTTCTTCAACAACAAGTGTGAGAGGGTTGCTTAGGAGGATCCTTTGAGATCTTCTACCTTGTGTGTTGCTAAATCTCTTCTAAAAAGGATCTTCATATTATGATTCTTCTTCTACTGTATCAATAGTATTCTTGAAAAGGATTTTCGCGTTTTTCTGTGTGCAGTTCTATGTTTTCTCATAAAAGTCTTCCACCTGAAAGCCTTGAAAGGATAAACATTTCTTTTGGATGATCTGTTTTGTTGCATATGGAAGATGATTTGTAGGGATAAATTCATATGATTTGTCAAGTCAAGCAGATAGCTTCAGCCCTACCTCTCTCATAATTTCAAAATCAACTTTTTTTTTGTATTTCTTGAAGTGTAAGGCTTACCCCTATGCAGTCATGGGGTGAATCCTTGCGCTAACATTTTTGGTGCCATTTCCGAGGACAAATTTGAGCAAATTGAAAATATCCTTGGGAAGAACGACATTGCACAACTCCAGCTTTAGATGGTGACTGGAATTGGACACCTTAAAGACTACACATTCACCATGGTGACTCCATTGTTCAGAATATGTTGGTGACTCCACTGGAATGAGACCAATTAAATGGCTATGAAGGCTATCCTGGCCAGGAGGTTTTCCCCACTCAATTTCTCAGCCATAGATGATTATCCACATCCTGTGCCTCTTATTGACGAATGGAAAGGTCTGCTACCTATATTTTATGAAGGTGAGGATGACAACCCTGTTGAGCATGTTCAAGAATTTCATGCTTTGATGCAGCATCTTGACATCCATCATGAAGATATATTGATGAAAATGTTCATGTTTTCATTGGAAGGCGATGCGAGGCAATGGTATATAACACTCCCCGCTTCTAGTATTTCCTCTTTGAAGGACTTTCATGATGTTTTAAATTCTCATTGCAAGATAATTTATCCAGCTGAAAGACTTTTTGAGAATTGTTGTGAGGGGTATGCATCATATACTCAGGATTCAAAAAGTGATTCTTCTAGCAGTGATGATGAAGGGGATGATTGCAGAGAGTAGGACTTAGATGATGATTTTCCTAAATTTTAAGAACAAATATTGCATCATTCATGTCAAAATCTAGGTCCCCAAGAGAAAGATCAATATGGACAATCCATCATTTCCCTTTCTCCTCCTTTTCTTGATTCTTTAAGTCAAGAGGTCATCTTAGGTTCATAGTTATTTCATCATGAGAATAATGTTGCAGCTTGTCATGACCAAATTCATAGCTTTCCAGTTGTTGTTGTAATCCCTTCTATTGTTAATGAACCAATGTTCCATGATTTGCCAAGTTTTGATGTCTATGAGGATGTTTTCACCGAACAACTGGATGTCGCAACTATTGTACTAATCCCCTCAGCCATTAATAGTCAAATGATCATTGATTCACCTTTGTATGATGATTATGAAGATGATTTCCATGAACAGTCTGTTGAATACCTTATATCAGAGAAGTACCCTTTCCATCAAAGCAACAATAGCGTGTTTCAACCCTCATGTCATATTTTTGTTGCTGAAAAAGAAGAAAAAGATAATCTAATTTTAGAGGGTGAAAAACTGAGAAATTGGGACCATAAGCCAAGCTATGATGAATATCCCTCACAATCAGAAGATAATATAGAAGAATGTAGTTTCCCAAGCACTTCTAATTGTGATGAACTTCCCTATCAACCCCCTATTCCTCTTGAAGACACAAGCTCAATTTCATCAAGCAACCAAGATCAAATGCCATGTGATCAGATGAGAGAGGTTGAAATTAAAGAAAGACAAGCATCACTAAGCCTTTTTCCTAATACACCTCATGAACAGGAGTGGACCAAGGCCATATGCATTGAGGATGAATCATAAAATTAGCAAGCCATGCAACAACCAAGCACAGTGGAGGAAGGACCTAATGCAATACTTTTCCTTTTTACACAAAGCAATGTCACAGGGGCAAGTATTGATGATGTTTTTCAGGATCCATTTGTAGCCTATCTGCTAGTAGAAAGTGGGCCTAGGATCATTGATTTCTTCAATGGAAAGTGTATTGCCAAATGTTTCTTTGACATGACTTCAAGTATGAATTATCTCTGGTGCTTAAGGAAGCACATTTCAAAGCTTCAAACCGTTGAAAAAATGATGAAATGGATTCATTGGTTGTTTCATGTAACTTGAATGATTCATTTTCCCAATAATTAGAGTAGGTGTGTGAAATAAGCTTGTTGGACAAGCATCGTTTTCATCATTTTTGTCAGTTTCAGTTTTCATTTGCATTTAGTTTCAGTGGAAGGTCATAGATCAAAGCAGATTGCAGAGGTTAAAGGTTCGGAGCAGCCCTAGGATAAGGCACTGAAACTACAAGAGTTATTAGAGCCTCATAGGGAGGACTCTATCCCCTGTGGAGCCTATGTTAGCACAATATTGGCTTATGCCTCAGCTTTGCACAATTCTTTCATTATTCATTTTGGCAAATGAATATAATTGTTATGGGATATTTTATTTATTTTGGGGAAAATTAAATTTATATTGGGTTATGCCCAATCTCCAAGTTCAGGAATTAATTGACATCTTAAGACAACACTAGCCAAATACAAAAGCATTGACAACACTCTCACAAGGTTCCAAGCATCAAAAGCACCCACCAGAAGTGTTTACGGTTCTCGATGGTTGCTACAGTTATAAGTAATCGTTCTCCTTTTTTATCTCAATTATTTTGATCAATGGTGCTAAGAAATTTGCAGAGTTTTCACAGGATTTATGCTACCCAATCGAACGCAGACACACAGGCAGGTGCTACCGAAATTTTCTACCTAAATTCTGGCAGAAACCGAATTGTGCAGAATTATTTTTGGATGCTTCTGCCATTTTTGAGTGACTAACTTAAAACTTGGATTGTGAACAATTGAGAAGGTATTTTTTAAAACAGAGGGAGGGTTTTGCTCATAACATTCAAAATAACAAAAAACCTCTCTCATTTTTTTCAAAATGTGTTATGGTTTGAGAGATATTAGACATAGAAGTGATGCTACCAACTATTTTACATCAGCGCTACCTAATTTCCTATAGTGGTCACGGTTTTGATATTTGCCTTGTTGGGAGGTTGCCACCTGTCAAGGAGGATTCAAATGGATTCTCAAGGATTAGTTAGATGTCAAGGGACACATGCACCTAATATTTAGCTCCATCAAAGGCCTCATGCAATGAGGTGGAAACAATTTATTAATGACTTCCAACAAATTCCTCAAAATTAACAGTTTGTTGGATTTTTGTCTCTTTGATTGTTACCACCTATCTCCAAGGCTAAGAATCCAATGGAGGAGACGTGATTAGACCTCATAAGGTTATTTCGATGCTATTTTCTATTTAAGGAAGGAGACATCTCTTGGAGAATGGGATTCATGATCCAAGGGAGGCCAAGAGGCTCTGTTTTTGTACTTTGACAGATTAATTTGAAGATAGCCTATCTTATCATTTTCTGTGTGAAGAATTCATTTGCAGAAGGAAGTGATTTTTAGCTATGTTTTTTATTTGTTTTAACTCTTAAGCTTTTTTCTTCTTCAACAACAAGTGTGAGAGGGTTTCTTAGGAGGATCCTTTGAGATCTTCTACCTTGTGTGTTGCTAAATCTCTTCTGAAAAGGATCTCCAGATTATGATTCTTCTTCTACTGTATCAATAGTATTCTTGAAAAGGATTTTCACATTTTTCTGTTTGCAGTTCTATGTTTTCTCATAAAATTGTTCCACCTGAAAGCCTTGAAAGGCTAAACATTACTTTTGGATGATCTGTTTTTCTGCATATGGAAGATGATTTGCAGGGATAAATTCATATGATTTGTCAAGTCAAGCATATAGCTTCAACCCTACCTCTCTCATAATTTCAAAATCAACTTTCTTTTCATATTTCTTGATGTGTAAGGTTTACCCTTATGAAGTCATGGGGTGAATCCTTGGGCTAAAACACACCATGCTCATCAACAATGTAGTTTAGGTACCGGACCTTATCCATGTCAAAGGAGCATTTTTCCAAGTTGGCATATAGCTTGTGATGTCGCAGGGTGTGCATAACCTATTGAATATGATGCAAGTGTTCCACCCAAGTCTTGTTGTATATGAGGATTTCTTCCATATACACAACTACAAAAGGATTGGTAAAAGGCCATAAGATATTTTCCATCATCCTCATGAAAGTTGCTAGGGAATTTTTCAAATCAAAGGGCATGACCAACCATTCAAAATGACCTTCTTTTGACTTGAAGGCAGTCTTCCATACATATGTCTACTCTATTAGGACCTGATGGTAGCCAGACTTCAGATCAATCTTACTGAAGTATTCCCCCCCCCTTGAGTTGAACAAGGAGATCGTTGATTCGGGGAATCAAGTATCTATTCCTGACTGTGATTTTATTTAGGGCTCATTAATCAATGAAGAGTCACCATGTCTCATCTTTCTTCTACACCAACATAATTGGGCTTCTACAATGCGATGAGATGGGTCGAATGCACCCCTTGTGGAGAAGTTCTTGGATCTACCGCTTCATCTCCTTATTTTATAACAGAGAGCGGTGATAGATTGGCCCATTGGGTAGCAGTGCGTTGGGGGCTAGATCAATGGAATTCTTGACCCGACAGTGCAGAGGTACCCCAATAAGTGAGGATAATATGTCTTTGTATTCTTCCGTGACTTTATCTACTTGTTTCTGCCGCATGGAGAGGTCGATCGTGGAGGCCTTGGATGTGGCTGCAATATTTCACTCACTCTAAGAGAGAATCATGAAGAAGAAAAAATTTCCGTTCTGAGAGATGACCTTCCTGCATTGCTTGGCAGAGATCAAGGAAATAAGACTAGGTGGGACTACCTCAGGTATCCTGTACAATTTCATGATCAAATTAATAATAACATTGCAATGCCTAGACTCATTTACATCATGATGTTTCCATAAATAAGGTTGTCCCAAAATAAAATTACACACTTCAAGGGGAGAAACATCACACAATACCTCATCTTTGAAGGCATTGGTGTTGTATGACATGAAACACTGTTGGATGACACAAAGATCGCTTCCTTGGCAGAGCCAACCATTGGTGTAGGGTTGCAGGTGCGACATTGTTAGCAGGGCTAGCTGCTTGACAACCTCTGCTAAGATGAGGTTATTCTGGCTACCGTTGTCAATGATGAGGTGAAACAAGGTTCCTTTCATCCACATCTATGAATGAAAGAGGCACTCTCCTTCCTCTGGTTCATCAAGTTCACCAGGTTAAATCTTGGTGGTAGAAATGGCGGCATTGAGTTTTGCATCAATGATCTGTCTCCCCTTTTCTAGTTCCAAATCAGAGTCGGAACCCACATATAATTCATAATCTTTCACCTTAGTGACCAGTGACTTCTTTGAGCATCAATCAATAATGTTATTCCAAGGGCTCTTATGGAAGTCGCACCACTTTCCAGTATCTTTCTTTGTCTTTCCATTGTCCTTCTTTGGTTGCATCTTAGACTGGTTGTCCTGAGGTTGTCCATGTTTTCTCTGTCCTTTGTTCTGTCGATTGGGGCTTCTATTTATTTTCTTTTGATGTGAGGGGTTCCTAGACCCAAACTGCCATGTATTGTTTTTAAGCTTTTGCTTGATTTTGACGACATATCGATAGGCCGAGCCCAAGGACGAGATGTCCATAAACTCCATTTATGCTTGGATGTATCTATGCAGACCACCATGATACTTGAACACTAGATGTCGCTTAGAATATTTGATACCATAGATTTAAAATATTAATATAGATACATAGTGAATAATAACAAACATATAATAAAACTTGACTTCTATTAAATAAGAAATATACTGAAACTGTAAAATGCAGACTGAAACAATCTTGCTAGAATGGTGGCAACTTATCTCTAAGAAGAGATGTGACGACTATGCTCACTCGAAAGAAGATGATCACAATGAGGGTCTCAAATCATTTTTACAATAAACATGAATTCCAAAAATCTAGACATCCAAAAACCTAACCCTAGGAGATGAAGTGTCAAAAGTCATGTGGGCCTCATTGGGGTAAGTTAGTACATCGACTTCTTGGGGTCACAAATTTTGCATACAATCTCTGTTTTAGGCGCATGATAGCCTGTTGGAAAGTTATATCCGAGGAATACACATTATTTCGTAGAAATTTGAATTTTTCTATAGTTTGACTATGGAAATCCCTAAAAATGTTGTTTAGGGCCTCAAAAGGGCCCCGAAAGTTCAGGACCTAAAAACTAGGAAAAAACCGCTAAACTGAAAAACTGTGAAGATGAGCCAGTTGGAATAGGTGGGTGGCCACCGATGTCCATATGGATCATATGTGCACACAATAATGTTGAGAAAACAACCTTACTATGTGTGTATTCCATCCTGAACATGTGATCACTACTACGCACGCAACCATTCTGGAATCACATGCAAATTCTGTTCTTCTTGTGCACAGGGACCGATTCGCTGTGCATACAAGAGAATCCAGTATCTTGTGTGCAGAAAGTACTTCCTACGTGCATGAACATTCTAATATCTCCACGAAGACTCATGACTATTATTATAAGGTCAACTTAACAAGAGTAACTAACAACACTGTCATACTCAACATGTACGACTACAAATACTGGCTATCCACACTACACTTACATGTGCAAGCAACATTATATAGAATAAAAACAAACACTTATATGCAAAATAATACAATAATTAAACCCATATCAACCATAGATAATTAAGCACAAAATAAATGAGATAAGCACATAAAGATACTTATATTTTATGAAAAGTCACCAACTGTGCGCATAACTCATACGTTCGTCCCAACCATAGACGTTGTTGCTCATAAAATTTTAACAAAAGGTCACCCCCGAGCTGGGGCTTAAACTCCACTAGGGGAAAATAATTCCTAATGACAGGATAAGGCTTGATAAACATCAAAATTTCTCAGTCCTAGGTGCACACTGCTTCAACTATTCTATAGTCTCTCATTCCCCACGCACATGTCCCACCCCAGGAAGTGTGCCCCTTCTCTACTCAAAAATCCTTCAACTACCCCACTTCCCTTCCATGGCTTCAACAACAGTCCAGACATCAAGTCTCATAGCACTGCAACTAATTCCCAACACACCAGGGAACAATTCCTAGCAAATATTTAACCTAGAGAGAATACTCATGGGTCGGACAACCTGCTTCTTCAGAAACAAATATCTCACCTAGAGAGAATGCTCATGGGCATGATGAATCGCTTCTTCAACAACACAAAGGTCTTCCCAAGCACAAGTTTAAGGAATGATAGTAAGTTACAACAAGACACGAGTTCCTTTGCAGAGGAATGTTCATCTCAATGGTTGAAGAATGAGAGTGCTCCCCCCGAAATAAAATAAGGCCAAAAATATATATTGCATGCCTTAAGATGGGCCCTTGTCACCTTTATAATTAAATTTAGCCACTTGGTGAATCGTTTCCATCCCTTCAGAACTTAGGATAAATAATTATCCATAAATTGTACTTTTCAGAAATATTAATAAAATATTCCCTTAGACTTAAGATCCCTTGGCTTAGCCCCACTTTTCTCTTTTTCAATGGAGTTCACTCCCCATCTCTTTTCATCTGATCTGTCTATGCGCAACATTATGATATTATTAATAACTTGAGTGTGATTACAATTTACAAGGATAGGCGCACTAGACTATTTGCATCCCAACTCACCCGCCCCATAACCACACAGGCTCTCTGGTCTCAAATACACACACACACACACACACACACACACACANCACAAAAAAAAAAAAAAAAAAAAAAAATTGGTCATCCTCACACACTTAATCATGTGCGCACAACACTATGGAATGTGCACACCCTTCCCTTGGTGCATAATCCATATGCACTTACTCAGGTGCGTGCAATACTATTGAATGTGTGCACTCTTTTATTTGCCAAATAAACCTCGCACACTACTCAGGTGCGTGGAAATCCACTCAGGTGTGCGGAAAGCCACAATTTAGTGCCAACGACTCACCAACCTATATGTACATTTACATTTACACTTGGTACCAATGGATCATCATCCTATATGTACAATTACAAAATGGGGTTCGGATTAGGGACATTACACTAAATCCCGATCCTTTGGATATCAAGATTCCTTTGTCTAGTTCAACTTGTCTGCCAATGTGCCAAGGCATCCAAATATAACTTTCTCCATTAAACTATGTAGGTAACGACCTATCTCGATTGGATCTGCCATCTACAAAATGATCTGGAACTTGGGTCCTATTGCCTTGATGTCCCTTGTTAAGGATTTTGAATAGAAGTAGTGAATCTCGACCATGCAGTTTCCTCTAAAACTTCTTGCTTAAAAGGTTGTGTCTATAGCATGTACATTCTATTTCTAAACATGGAAAATTCATACCATTTTACACGGAATTCAACCACAAATTTTCAGGTTACCTGAGAATACATGCATTCCATTTATAGTCTTAAAAACCCAAATTTCCTTTATAGGAAAATAAATCACAAGATACATTTAAGCTTACAGAAGAAAACACAAGACACAAATCCCCTTCCTTTTTCCTTATAAATTCTTTCCAATTATCCATACAATTTCAATCATAGCATAAGTAGACATAACAATACTTATAGAGCAAAGGAGAAAATACATTAAAAGACTTATTAGTTATAATTCATTGACCATCCGAAACTAAATGAGGGTGAGCACTTTTCCAGCCAACCATAGGCTCATATGCACTGGCTCTCTCTGTAGTTTGGCCACCCTCGTGCTAAGCCATGATACCACCAGGGGAATCATTTGGTCTCTTAGTAAATTGACAATGTAAAGGCCTTTCTCCTTCACAACAACCACTGACATAAACCTATTTTCCTACCAACCCAAAGCTTCCATAGATCTCTTTGATGTTCCCATTTGGCTTAAGTGCACTAGGGAGTTTATTCACTGCTTTTGTAGTCTCTTATCTCCCTCCCTTCTTAATGTCACTTCCTTTCCCAACAAGCATCAAGTATTCATCTGTACTACCCCATTTTTGAGTCCCCATATTAAATAATGTATTTAGTTAATTTGATGAAATACCAGAGTGCCTAAACAATTAAAATAGGTCGGAGTGCCTAGGAAATGTAATGCTTTGATTATTATCAATAATAAAATACATTTTTGGCTGCTATAAGAACAAGGAAAAGAGTTATAGGGGGCTATGATTCCATGAGAGAGGGGGCTTAAGGGGCTAAGCCCTTTCATTATATTCTATTTACCCATGATTGTTTTAATTGGGAGAATCAATTACATGAGATTATTGGGGAACTCCATGTGGTTCTTGATTTGCAAGTAAATATATAAGCACCTCTTGTGGGTTGTTTGGGGGTTCATCTCCATGGTTATTCTCCATGGTTCTTCTTCGTTGATTTTCTCTACTCACTCTTCATTCATTATTTCCCTTCATATTTTTTCTTGGTTGGGAGTTGGGGGTGAATTTCTGAGGAAGAATCCATTGTTTGTTGGTTGTAGTAATGAATAGTGTATTCTAGCCTTGAAATCCATGCCTGCATGTCTGAATTGCATTGGCATGTGTTAATTTTTTTTCACAGTTGTGAGTCCTGATAGTTCCCAATTTGGAGATTCTTGAACAGATGCAATGGAGCATTGGAAGGAGGTGGACATTATGAGGGACTACATGGAAGAGAAGGGGGTCCATTCTCTTGGGTTGTGCAAGATGAAGAGAAGAGAGATGATGTACTTTGGATTCCTGTGTGTTGAGAAATATGTGAGATCTTAAGTGCTGACAAGTTTGGGAAGTTGAGTGACACCTTGGCACCATCCTTGTGGATTCATAGCCCTGGCTCAGGGGTGACATTATTGTTGAGACTTGGAACAATAATGTCTATGGTTGGGTGAAACTTCCTTGGTTTGCAACCAGTTAGATTCGTTTTATTAAAGATAAGTGTTCTTTGTCATGGTTTCCATTACTTGTATACTTATTTCTATTGTGTATTAAGTATTATCTCTGAGATCCATGTTTATATTGTGCATGCATGTTAGGTATGTTTGTGCATAGCATGATAAATCTTCTTTAAGAATTCAAATTGATTCTTGTTAAATGCATGTTCTTTTATCTTATCTTCTGCATGCGTTCTTGAATTAATTTTATTACCAGAGATCAATTTTAAGACTTGAGATGAGTCTTGTTATTTTTAGGATCCATCCTATGGGTGGTTGGGTTCATTACAATGTGGTTTCAAATGTTTCTTGGAGAGCGTCCTTGGAGTACTGTGGCTCATTCTAGTGGCTAGTTATGTTACAGATTGGTATTAGAGCCTTGGTTTCAACACTGGACCTATATGGACTAGAGACAAAGTTGTAGGATACAACATTGGGTCATGAAGACTTGCTACATAATCAAGAATACATCGATCGATGTAAATGGTGATTGTTGATGTATATTTGTATATCCCACACTCATAAGGGAAAACGAATACCAAGATTTTATAAAGAAAATATGAATATATATGGATTAAAAGAAAACTGGAGAGTATGAAACCCCATGTAAGGAAATGAATTTTTGTGAGAAAGAATGATGAATCTGAAGGAAATTAAATATTAGTCATTGATATCTGGAGATCAATGGTTAGGATCAAATAATTGAAGAGGGTTCAATGTTGGTGGGCCAACCCAGCCATGTTAACACCAAGATAGAATCTCATCAACATTCATATTAGTACCACATTAGAGGAAGCCCACCTGGAGCGTGCCTCATATGCAATGTTTGTACTAAAGGAGTTGGAAAGTTGGATAAGTCCCAAGATGTCATGGAGGTGGAGAACACGAT
>ML782067.1:0-36037 GCA_009831015.1 Picea engelmannii | reverse complement strand
AACATATAGTGATGAGAAAGGACGTTGTATACCTTGAGGTGATCAGATGAAGTGATAATATGGGTCTAAATATAGGTGATGAAGGGTATAACAATGGCAAAAAAGTATGAGTAAAAGGGTACAATATGTGGTCTCAACAGTATGCAACCCATGTGGAGGAACCAAAAAAGACAAAAGGGCTAAGACTTGAAGATTTTTCGGTATTGTAAGAGTTTGAAGATGTATTCCAAGAAATACCAGGATTGACACCAAAGAGAGAGATCCATTTCTCTATTGATTTAGTACCAAGAGTTTCCCCAGTATCAAAAAAAACTTACAGAATGAGTACACCAGAATTAAAATAATTACAAATACAACTAGAAGAATTGTGGAAGAAAGGGTACATACACCCAAGCATTTCACCTTGGGGAGCACCAGTACTCTTTTTCAAAAAGAAGGATGTAACATTGAGGTTGTGTATTGATTTTAGACAATTGATTAAAGCCACTGTGAAGAACAAATACCCTCTAGCAAGAATTGATGACCTCTTTGATCAACTAAGAGGGAAAAATATATTTTCAAAAATAGACTTGAGATAATGATACCACTAGGTAAAAATCAAGGGAGAAGACATCTATAAGACAACCTTTAGAACCAGGTATGAACATTATGAATTTGTAGTGGTGCCACTTGGACTGACCAATGCACCAGTTGTCTTTATGTGCTTAATGAATGGCATATTAAAAAATTATTTGGATAAGTTTGTCATAGTATTCTTGGATGGCATACTTATTTATTCTAAGTCAGAGGAAGAGCATAAGCATCACATGATATTGGTGTTGCAAGTTTTGAGGGAACATCAGTTGTATGCCAAGTTTAGTAAGTGTTATTTTTACCAAGAAAAAATCTATTACTTGGGACATATTATTTTAGAAAAAATGTATATTAGTAGATCCAAAGAAGATTGAAGCCATTAGAGGATGGCCAACACCCATGAATGTTTCAGAAGTCATATTTTTTATGGGACTAGTTGGTTACTACAGAAAATTTGTAGCAAGGTTCTCTAAAATTTCTCATCCCATCAATTCTTTTCAAAATAAGGGAATTAAATTTGAATGGACAATTGAGTGTGAAGGGAAATTTAATTTGTTGAAAGAATTACTTACTAGTGCACCTAGTATAAATATTGCTAACCTAAATGAAAGTTTTGTGGTATGTACAGATGCATGCAAGGACGGACTTGGTGGAGTCCTCACTCAAAATGGACATGTCATTGGTTATGAGTCCAGAAATCTTAAAGAACATGAGAGGAACTATGACACACATGACTTGGATCTTGTTTCTATTGTTCATGCATTGAAGATGTGGATGCATTATCTCATGAGAAAGATATTTGAATTAAGAACAAATCATAGTGGTCTGAAATTTCTTTTTGAATATACAACTTTGAATTTCAAGTAAACGAGATGGCTTGAATTTTTAAGTGAATACAATTTTGACATCAAGCATATCAAAGGAAAAGAAAATAAAGTCGCTAATGCACTCAGTAGAATAGTACCTCTCATGCATTCTACAACCATTAGTATGCATCAATCATATTTGAAGAACAAAATTTTGGATGTTGTTGTTACATATCAACATTACCTACATGTAAAAGAAAGCTTACAATAGGAAAATGTACAACAAAAAATTAAAGAATATGAGATGAAGGAAAATGGATTACTTATGCATAAAAATAGAATTTGTGTTTCTAGTTTCAGAGAACTTAGGAATTTGGTATTAAAAGAAATGCATAATGTTCCTTATGCCAGACATCTCAGTTACCAAAAAACAATTGCAACAATAAGAAACCAATTCTTTTGGACAGGAATGAAGAAAGATGGTGTTGACTACATTGCTAGATGTATGGAATGTCAAAGAATAAGGTTGAGCATAGAAACCGAACAGGTTTTCTAAAACCATTAACAATTCTAGAGAAGAAATGGGAAGTGGTAACCATTGATTTTATAACTAAATTTCCTAGGAAAACAAGGCAACATGATTCAATCATGGTAGTGGTTGATAAATTGACAAAGGATACTCATTTTTTTACTGTAAAAATGACTCGTACAACAACTAATATTGCAAAAAATTACATGAGGGAGATTTCTAGGTTGCATGGGATACCTAAGGCAATTGTTTGAAACAAAGATACACAATTTACTTCAAATTTATAGAGGGGATTGTTTAAAGGATTTGGTACAAATCTGAACTTTAACACAACATACCATCCATTGTCAGATGGACAGACAAAGAGAGTCAACTAAGTAATTAAATACATGTTGAGAATGTATGTGATGGATAAGCCATCTAAGTGGGAAGATTATTTGCACTTGGATGAGTTTGCCTATAATAATGGGTATCGAGCTTTATTGAAGATGAGCCCATTTGAAGCTTTGTATGGTAGGAAATGAAATACTCCAGTGAGTTGGTATAACTCAGCTAATAGAGTGGTACTTGGGCCAGAATTGCTCAAGAATATGGAAAACCAGATGGTTAGAATTAAGAAGAATTTGAAGGCAACACAAGATGGATAGAAGATCTATGTAGATAAGAATAGGACATCCATATATTTTAAAGTTGGGGAGCATGTTCTTTTGAAAGTGAATGCCATTAAGATCTCATTGCAGCTGAGTAGTTGTACAAAGATAACAACGAGATTATGTGGTCCATTTGAGATATTGGACAGAATAGGGCCAGTTGCATACATGCTTTCACTTACTGCTTCCATGAATGTGCATAATATATTTCATGTCTCTTTGCTAAAAGAGTATGTACATGATCCTAACCATGTTATCGATTAGAATTTGATTAAGGTGGAGCCAGAGGGAGACTTTTAGGTCCAACCAGTGCACATATTGGACAAAAAAGTCAAAATGCTCCGGGATCAAGTTATAGAGCTGGTAAAAGTTCAGTGGACCTGCTACAGTCCTGAAGATGCTACTTGGGAGCGTGAAGATGTCATGCGGGCAAAACACCTCCAAATTTTTGAATAATTTTGAAATTTTTATTTTCAGTTATGTATATGCACTAAGGATAGATCCAAAATAAGGGGGAGGGGAATGTAATTCCCCAATTTTGAGTCCCCATATTAAATAATGTATTTAGTTTGTTTGATGAAAAGTGAGAGTTCCTAAACAATTAAAAGAGGTCAGAGTGCCTAGGAAATGTAATGATTTGATTATTATCAATAATAAAATACATTACTAGATGCTAGACGAACATGGACAAGAGTTATAGGGGCTATGATTCCATGGGAAAGGGATCTTAAGGGGATAAGTCCTTTTATTATATTTTATTTACCTATGATTGTTTTAATTGAGAGAATCAGTTACATGAGCTTCTTGGGGAATTCCATGTGGTTCTTTATTTGCAAGTAAATATATAAGCATCTCTTGTGGGTTGTTTGGGGGTTCTTATCCATGGTTCTTATTCATTGTTCTTCTCTATTCACTCTTCATTCATTGCTGCCCTTCGTTATTGTTCTTGGTTGGGACTTGGGGGTGAATTGTTGATGAAGAAGCCATTATGTGTTGGTTGTAGTAATGGCTGGTGTATTCCAACCCTGAAATCCATGCTTGCATGTCTGAGTTGCATTGACATGTGTTAAGTTTTGTTCACAACTTCGAGTCTTGAGAGTTCCCAGCATGGAAATTCTTGACCAGATGCACTAGTGCCCTGGAAGGAGGTGGACATCCCGAGAGACTACATGGTAGAGAATGGGGTCCATTCTCTTGGGTTGTATAGGATGGAGAGAAGAGAGTTGGTGTACTTTGGATTTCTATGTGTTGAGAAATATGTGAGAGCTTAAGCGTTGACTGGTTTGGGAAGTTGAATGACACCCTGGCATTGTCCTTGTGGATTCATAGCCCTGACTTGGGGGTGACATTGCTGTTGAGACTTGGAAAAACAATGTATACAGTTGAGTGGAACATTGTTGGTATGCAGCCAGTTGGTGAATCGTTTTATTAAAGATAAGTGCTCTTTGTCATGGTTTCCATTACTTATATATTTATTTATGTTGTGTATTAATTATTATCTCTAAGATCCATGTTTATATTGTGCATGCTTGTTAGATATGGTTGTGCATGATATGATAAATCTTCTTTAAGAATTTAGATTGATTCTTGTTAAATGCATGTTTTGTTATCTTATCTCCTGCATGTGTTCTTGAATTAATGTTATTACCATAGATCGATTTTAATGCTTGAGACGAGTCTTGTGGGGAACTAGGTTTGTTACAGTGTCATTTTAGATGTTTATTGGAGAGTGTTCTTGGAGTAGTGTGGCCCATCTTTGTGGTTGGGTATGTTACATCATCCCTCTATGCATAGGTTGGGTTTTGGTTTTCTTCTGGCCATGTTTCACAGTTCTCTTTCCTTGTCTCCCTATCTTCTCTACTCATGCCTTGTTCTTTGGCTTAGAGCATGTTGTAACCTTCTTCCAATCTCTCTTCAACTCTAATTTTTCTTTGTTATGTCTCCTCATCCTTCCAATTCAATCCCTCCTCAAGATTTTCTCTACTACTCTCTTACCCCCTCGTGAGCCTCTGTATTTTTCCCATTAGAAGGTTCTCGACCTGCTCCATCCTTTTTGTTTTTCTATTAGAAGGAACCCATGGGTCAATCATGGGGGACTAAGATGGGTACTTTTTCATACCCTAGGCTAACAATTTTCTGATTTCCTATCTAGTATTCTATGCTTCCATTGGTTATGGGTGGTTGGTTTTTCAACTACCAATCTCCCTCGATTAATCGATTTTCTTTGAATTTAGGAAAAAAAGGGAATAATTGTTTTTTCCCAAAAATAAATAATTTAGCAAGGAGGCTTGGGGTTTCTTAACATGATGAAACCGCCTTGGCCCCCCTCACTATTCCCTCTTGTGGTATCACGTCTTGTACCTATTCTACACCCTTCAATCAGTTAGTTTGGATATTATTTATTAACCAATAACACAATTGCATTGCTCATATGCCATGGCGTGATATCTCCATGTTGAGAAAAAAATCATTATTAAGCATATTTTATTATAATTTAATCAGGGGATCAAAATGGGGGTGTTACATTAAATGTACTATGAACTTAAATAATGAAAATTACATTGCCTTGTTGCAGCTAATTCCAAAAAGTATTACCAATCTTCGTGTTTTCACCATAATCCCTAGCCAAATATTAATTACAATTCCATTGGAAGAAGAACATCATGAGTAAGGTGCATTTTGAATAATTTTATTCCCACACACAAACCTAAGTAGTTCATTGGTCATGCTTGTGGAGCACCATTACATACTCTCAGGGCTACTATGAGGGAAGTGTGTGTTCAAAGTGAATGATATCCACCATGGAGAGTTTATGTTCGGATCCTTAACGTGACATATAAAGCAAGAGAGTGAGCTAATCTTGTAGAAAAATGACCTTTTTCTAGCGATAAAATTTGACATGTATCTAATAAATATTTCAAGAATGATCAAAGTTCCATCATAATCCAAATTTTGTGCATGGTGAAATGATGCCCATATGCATTTTATCCAATTTTATTCCAACCCATATCATCAAAAATTGATCATAAGTTGGGTTGAGGTGGTATGACAATATGGTTGGGAGGTAGTTTTTGCACTCTTCCCTTGCAGGTTCAGATGCATGCAAGGAAGGACTTGGTGGAGTCCTCACTCAAAATGGACACGTCATTGATTATGAGTCCAGAAAGCTTAAATAACATGAGAGGAACTATGCCACACATGACTTGGAGCTTGTTGCCATTGTTCATGCATTGAAGATGTGGAGACATTATCTCATGGGAAAGAGATTTGAATTAAGAACAAACCATAGTGGTCTAAAATATCTTTTTGAATAGCCAACTTTGAATGCTAGAAAACTGCGATGGCTGGAATTTTTAAGTGAATACGATTTTGAGATCAAGCATATCAAAGGAAATTAAAATAAAGTCGCGGATGCACTCAGTTGAAGAATATATCTCATGCATGCTACAACCATTAGTATGCATGGATCATATTTGAAGAACAAAACTTTGGATGTTGTTGTTACAGATCAACATTATCTACAGGTAAAAAAGATTATAACATGAAAATGTATAGAAAAAAATTAAAGAATATGATATGAAGGAAGATGAATTACTTATGCATAAAAATAGAATTTATGTTCCTAGTTCCAGAGAATTAGAAATTTGGTATTAAAAGAAATACATAATGTTTTGTATGTAGGACATCCCAATTACCAAAAAACAATTGCATCAGTAAGAAGACAATTAGTTTGACGAAGAATGAAGAAAGATGTTGCTGACTACATTGCTAGATGTATGTAATGTAAAAGAGTGAAGATTGAGCATAGAAACACAATGAGTTTGCTACAACCATTACCAATTCTAGAGAATAAATGTGAAGTGGTAACCATTGATTTTATAACTACATTTCCCAGGATGACAAGGCAACATGATTCAATCATGGTAGTGGTTGATAAATTGACAAAGGTTGTTCATTTTGTTCCTGTAAAAACGACTCATACAACAACTAATATTGCAAAAATTTATATGAGGGAAATTGCTAGGTTGCATGGGATACCTAAGGCAATTGTTTCAAACAAAGATACAAATTTTACTTCAAATTTCTGGAGGGGATTGTTTAAAGGATTTGGTACAAATATGAACTTTAGCACAACATACTATCCACAATCAGATGGTCCTAGCAGGAAAGTCCCCCCTTTAACTATACCAGAGTTTAAGATATAGATAGAGCGAATGACCGTCTAAAAGTCAATCTATTTTCTACTCTACCCCAAATATACCAAAACAAATGAAAAGAACGCCATAAGAGAGAACATCAGTAACTATACCTTTTATCCCACGTATGGTGATGATCTCCTCAAGCTCTGTAGTTCCAACGACTACAAGTCTCCTCCCAAGGATGACCTACATCCAACACTAGGAAAACAAGGAATACAAGCATGCTACTTCTATTCATGAGTTAGGGTTAGATATCAAATGCTATGTATAAATCAAAGAAAATACACAAAACATCATCATTTGGTACAGGGAAAAGAGATTCTTTTATACATCAAATAGAGACTGAAACTTACAATCTGCGTTGGCCACTGTTCCATGAACCTGGTCTAGGCTCCTCTTTACAATGCTCCAAGTGAACCTTGAATAGGCCTCTTCTCTCAATATTATAATCACCTCAAGGGAAGGGAATGGATTGAATGTAAGAAGAAGGGGATGAAGAGGGAATGCTGAGGCAATATCTCACAAAAGGTAGCAAAAGCTTGGTGTTACACATTATTTTTGTCATCCCGATGATCGTTAATGATGTAAACCTATCTGTTGCCTTCAGAGGGGTCAGTGGCCCGAGTTCCTAAAGAGAGAAGGGAGAAGAACTTCTCCTGAGAAAAGAAGTTGCCTTTTCTATGTAAAAACCTTATAAAAAGGGAAGTTCTCAGGTTGCTCTATAGCCAGGGTGCGAGAATGACCCATTCTCGCAGGTTGCACTATAGCCAGGGTGCGAGGTGTTCGCAGGTTTCTCTATAGCCAAGGTGCGAGAATGACCCATTCTCGCAGGTTGCACTATAGCCAGGGTGCGAGAATTCCAGCACGTGGGAAAAATGAGCGTTTTCGTGAATCTTCTAGAAGGAGAAGATTCTATGGTGAGGTGACATCCAAATGGTTTGGATCTTACTCGCTTTCATGATTTAGTGGGATCATCCTAACCTCCTCACCTTATCTTCTTCTACTTATAAAAGGAGAGGAATTCTCATGGAGAAAGTTAGATTGGATGAGCTTTTGTTAGCTTGAGCTTGGGTTAGCTTTGTTGGTTCTTTGGCTGGGAATTATTAGCTTGGTTGGAGTGGCTTTGAGATTTTCTTTGTCAAGATAGATTGTGAGTAGCTATCAGATCTATGGTTTCAGAATCCTTGGAGCAAGAAGTGTGTGGGGAACGAAGGACAGTAGGAAGGGACCTTACGACATCAAGGCTCTGGTTGTAAGTTTCTCTTTCAATTAATATGATACAGTGATATATTTCTTTCCCGTAAAGTGAGATCTACTTTATTACATAATTCCTTGATCATATGTATAGATTAGCTATTGGATATATTATTTGCTTTCACTTTGGTTGGTTTGGGCTGTTTTGATCTTGACCGCACAAGAGCGCTGGAGCGAAGCAAGGAACAACAGAGTCCAAGGAAGCGATTACAAGGTACATATCTTCTTCTCACTTCCAATTTAATTCAATAGTTAGATCTAGGGAAAGCGGTATATTCTGTCCTGTTTTGTTCTAGATCCAGGTGGATCTAGGGAGATCGGTTTGTGTCCGCACTCACAGATTTATCCTATAACATTTGGGCAAGGAAGGGAAGTGAAATTGGGTAGAGTTTCACTATTCCTATGCTTGGATGTGAAATGAGACCCCAAAACCTCCTTTTATATGACAAAATGATGGTTATTCAGTTGGGTGATGGGCCATAGCAGGTGAATTGGTTGGGAAACCTCCAATAGCCCGTGAATTTCACCGAATTCCTTACAACTTCTTAATTTTTGCAACTTTTGCAAGCATATGCGGGTTGTTGAGCGTGCAACAAGCATATGTACGTGGGATGTCTAGCATGAATCAATCATATGTACATGAGCTATAGTGGTGCAGGGTGCGTACATGCTCTAAAAAATGGGTTTTTAAGAATATCTCCTCAACAGTGCTTTGGAAAAATATGCAAGTAAGAGGGCCAATGCCATGTATGTATGAATAGGTAATTTTAGGGCTATAACAGATGCCCCCTAATGTGTGAGGTCAGAATAGCAACTAATGGTCGAAATACATTACATCAACTTCACCAATGTACGAAATCGAGTGAGCCCGGAACCATAGTTTGGGAGGTGCCATCTGCAAAACAACAATTGTCTCTCCGAGGCAGGCATACCCATGCTCGGGATGAACTGAATCATGGATTCCAATAAAATACACTGAAGATCCATGTCATATAACTATATAAAGTGTAACCGCGAGAAATACACAACAGATCTACATCTCAAAATAAGTCGAAGATATACAAGTATAGTATTCATCTTCAAGAAGCTAGTGACGCCTATGGGTGAAGATGAGGTCTTCATAGCTTGAGAAACAACTTCAAGATATTCAAAACCCAGTTAGGAGTAATATAGGAGTGTATAACTCACTACCCTCAGGTCTTCAACAGCTCGTCGAGAAAAGACATGAGGTTCTCGATGATCATGCAGAGAACTTCGTCGATTTTGAATCTAGGCTTGACTGGACTCTCGGGATGGATGACTCATGAAGGTAAAGAAACAAACTACAGAAAGGACAACTTAGGTTGAGTAAAACTTCCCTTGGACAAAATCATGAAATATGATAAGACAAAGACAACATGACATTGACATAAGTTTGTGATGCAGGAAGCAACAAAAACTCTCCATGTGTTTGGAAGAGTAAACAAATGGAGGAGGACCCAACTCTATGTAGCGAGAACAACTTCCTAAGGTCATACTAGATCCCAATGCTCGACGAACAAATAGAAGGATGTGATTTTTCCAAGGGAGACTCTCTGTGTTACTGAAAAAAGAATGAATATTTCTCGTCCCGTCTTTTTGGAATGTTTAATTTTTTTTTGTCTTTTTCAAAATTTTAAGAGCTTGAAAAAGAATAAAAGAATGCTCCGTTACAAAGGAGGAACAAGTGTCACAAGAAAGAATACTAGTTCCAAGTGCATGGAATATACTAATGCTTAGAGCAAGGAGACATGAGCAGGAAAATGAAACTTGGGGAAAATTCCTCCATGGGTCAAGGTGTGAGCTTGCAGAGGCAATAAGTGATACAAGGCTTGTGTATAAGGAATGCTTCAAAGGTTCAGTTGAGAGAAACATGGATCTGACATTAGGCCAAAGACGGAAAGATGAGACTCGCAAATGCGATTAAGCAAGACACAATGAGACCCCTTCTATGTAATTTTTACGAGCCCAAAGAAGGTAAGATCGATAGTTTTTTAACATTTAGAGAGTCTCAGAAAGCGCAAAAAGAAGATTCCAGGGAGTACCTTTTTTAGAGATAGTCTAGTCGGTTCAAAAAAGGGTTAATATTGCACCAAAAAGATGTCTATTCAAAACCGTTTTAATGAGTGTGACAAAGACAAGATCACTCGACAATATTTTCAATTTTAAGGAGTCTGAAAAGAGCTCAACTATGGACTCACAACCTTTTTCTAAGTTTAGTCTCCTTATCCCCAACAAATATAAAAGTAAATGAGGATAACTCTCTCGGCGAGATGAATCTCTCGAGGCATACCTTTTTCTGCTATAATCTACAGGTTGGAAAAAGGGTTAAACTCATGCCAGTAGATGTTCTTATGGACCAATTTAATGAGTCTTAAGGAACAAGGTCACTCAATGATATTTTCAATTTTAGGGAGTCCGAAAAGAGATTAACTATTGACTCTTTGGGGGTTCCTTTTTCGTAAGTAATATGCAAGGCCCGAAAAAGGTGATAAACCAAAACCAAGGAGAATGTTCCTTTTTCGAAGATTTAGTCCCTTAGGCCCGAAAGTGTTAACATTACACCTGAGAATACTCTTCTAGTGAACTGAGGTTCATGGAGCATACCTTTATTTGTAAAATTAGTTGTCCGGACCAAAAAAGGGGTAAAATACCACCAGACATATGTACGTTCAAATTTAATTTTGGTGAGCGTGAAGGGAAATAAGATCGCTCAACAATCTTTTCATTTTTAGAGATTCTGAAAGGGCTTAAAGAAGACTCCAGGGGGATACTTTTCTCAGTTAATCCAGACGAGATCTAAAAGAATAAATACAGTCTCATTGGATGTTGCTTTCGAATTTCAAAGCGAGCTTGAAAGACAACAAAGCGTGCTCATTTGGGAGTCCTGAGGGCAAGGCCTAGAATGAGGGTGCATCAAGCGAATGATGATTTATCTCGTAATCATGATAGGACTAACAAGGAATCTCAACCCTATAGTCATTATTGATAGCATGAATGCCAAATTGCAGCAAGGATCTACCTAGGGCATCCATGTAAAGGTAGGATTTTCCACCTAATTATGACACTTCTAGAGTGGCAATGAAGGTTCTGTGTCACACTTCGGTGGGGTCGATCTTATGGAAAAAAGAAAAATACAACAAGATGCATAAAGTGGAAATGAAATCCTAACTTATATGCAAAAAGTTGGAAAAAATGACTTTTACCAAAGGATACCCAAAAAGTGACCCATCCCAAAAATTACCAAACCAAAAGAAAAAGCGTTCCAGAATGACCAATAAGAAACTCAGAATTGGAATCAAGTGATCACCAAGCCAAGAAAAAAATGACAAAGGGGTTCAAAAAGGGGTAAAAAGGGCCCAAAAAGTCTATAAATAGAAGCTGACAGCTCATTTTTACCATTGCAATACAAAAATCAACCAAAAAGGTGAAACGACTCCTTTTCTAAAAGAGTAGATTCTGAGAGCTTCAGTGCACGAAACAACCTTCTGCTTGGACCAAGTAAGTACAAATCACTCCCTCTTGCGATTCAATTCTTTCTTTATGAATTAGTTTTAGGTTTTGAGGGGGCACGCTCTTGTAAAAGGAGTGGCCCTACATGTACGCAGGTTTTCCAAGGCCAACCCACATGTGTACTCGGGTAGGAAACCACCAACCCACGTACATACACAATTGTGCAAAAAACATCCCACATACACCTTGGAAGACTTTGAAAAAATAAAATGCAAGTACTGAATCTCCTCCACTTTTCCATCAAATATGATGTATGTTCACTGGAGGGAGAGGGAGCATGAGGACATTGATATTTTGGTCTAAGAGGACCCTATAGCCATCACCACACTAAGATAGTGTGGGCTATGTAAGTTCTTCTAGTGTCTGTTCATGAGGGCACAACCTAGGATGCTCAATGCTATTGTGGAGTATTGGCATCCTAATGTAGAGGAATTTATTCTAGAGGGTCAATCACTAACCCCAACTACAAAGGATATATACTTCTTGACTAACCTCTCGAGGAGAGGGGAACCAGTTAACTTGAGGACGTTTCCTTTGGGGCCCTTTAACATTGAGGATTACATTTAGATGTACTGTGAGGCCGACACTGAGAAGGTAGGTTCTCAGGTGCCAATCAACAATATCACCAACCTATCTTTGCGTGTGATATTACTCTTGATTGGGAATATTACTGGATCTGAAACCCTTCATTAGGCTTCCCGACCACACATGCATTGTGCCATTCAGTGTTTGGAGGCCAACATTTTGGACTGGAGTAAGACCATGTTGATATGCATGAAGAGAAAACTTATAGAGTGTTGATGGCATACCAACAAGAACTTTTGGTTTGATACCATTTTTTTCTCCTTCGTCTTCGAGATGGTGCCTAGTATTAGTCCTAGAGAGATGGTATGGGGGCATGTAGTCTCCTTCCCAACAGTGACCAAGTAGGCAGCGTTGCGGCCTCGGCAGGGTGGAGGGAGGATCATAGAGGCCTTCGATGACAAATTCTTTGACAGGTGGGAATGATAGATCCTGATGATTGAGGATTACCCATATGTCGAGATCAAATTCACCAGAGACCTAGACATGCCGGTGCCTCCTGGCGAGGAGCGAGGCAAGATAGGTAGCAAATTTTTTGAAGTTATTTAATTTTTAATTGTTTATATATATATCCTTTTTGTGTGTATAGAGTACTAACTCACGTATCTGTTATGTACAGATGTGGGACCTGTGTGACCAACAAACTTTGATAGGATTCGATGACATCCTCAACCTGAGGCAGAACCAACAATAGTCAGAGGAACATAAACTACAGAGGGACCCCTAGCCATAGAGGCTGATAGAGTTTTGTGACGAGTGGAGTGCAACCTCACTGCGCTCACTCATGTTGTGCCTATGGTCGAGATCAAAGATCTCCCACCTTCTATGCAACTGCATGTAGTAGGGGTGCCTCGTACTTGGTTCTAGTTATTTTGGAGTTTGGCCAACGTCGTTGTACACTATGGAAAGGCCAAAAGGCCCCATGCTTAGATAGCATAGACCTTTGATGTGCCAAGGGCACTTTTTGTATATGTATTTTTTGAGGGCATAAGACCAATGATGTATACTGAACAATTTTGAGGCATTCATGCCCACCTATGTACTCATGACACTATTTTTGAAGATATATATTTATTTACATCTTTTCTATCTTATGGATGACATTTTTTACAAATGTATTTACATGTGTATGTGTGTGCTTTTATTTTATGTGTGTGCAACATGCCAATCTAAAATTTGATTAGCTAGAGCATCTGTTAGATGATTAAATCTCCTGGGAACATGGATATACGTAATGTAATCGAAAGAACATTCTAAGAGACGTACCCTAAGGAATAGTCGGTGCAGAGTGGGATCATGAACACAATAAACCCCATTTAACTAGGACACAACCAACTGGGCATCTAGGTATACCCAGAGGTAAGAAATTCCATGCGACAAAGTGTCACGAAGCAATTATATCACTGCACTGTATTCAACAATATTGTGTGTGGCATCACTTAGACAAATACCTCTAGAAGATAGTAACTGGCCTCCAGGTGTGAAAATCACCTAAGATGTGGAAGCAAGCCTCTGAGTGTGTAGGCTAGCATTGTTTACGAACCTAAAATAAACCTCCGATCCACTTGACATATGCCACAGTGAAAAAGAATACATAAATAACTACATGTCCACAAAACAAAAAAGATAAAAAATTTATAAGCTATACATATGTAGAAGAAGTCACCCAGGTGACCAACCTAAGAGTAGTAATTCTTTAGGTAGATCCCATTTCTAGGCTTCGCCAAAGTGTTTCCTTCAAAATCAACCAGACGATAAGAACCCTTCTTCAAGACTTCTTTCACAATGAACCGTCTGAACCACATGGGTTTGAACTTGCTTGCCCTCAGGGGATCTTTGTCTTGATTATGGAATAGGAAAAGATCACCTTCAGAGAAAATATGAGGGTGGACATACCGATTATATTGAAACTTGACTTGTTTCTTATTATCCTTATTGGATAAGGCTGCATCACAACACTGCTCATCGAGCTGCACAAGATATAGTAGGCATTCCTCAAGTGGTGAAGTGTCTGGTAGTAATTGCATTACCAAATTTAAAGATAGAATCTGACAATCAATAGGTAAGATTGCTTCCAGCCTGTATACGGGTTGAAAAGGTGAAAAAATGGTGGCAGTATTCACAAACGTTCGGTAGGCCCGGAACACTGAATATAAATCAAATGCCAATTTAACTTGGAAAAGTTGATCATTTGCTGAAGAATAGTCTTGAGGGACTTATTCATAACTTCAAGATGACCATTCACTTATGGGTAATAAGGTGACGAATGTTATTGTTTGAACCTGAGCTATGATGTTAACTCAGTCATCATTTTGTTTTGGAAGTGACTGCCATGGTTAGTGACAATATCCTGCGGGATACCAAACATTGATACTATCTGATTAAAGATGAAAAGAGCCACAATTTCACCATCATTACTAAACGTTGGCATAGCTTCGACCCACTTTGTGAAGTAGTCTACAACTATGATGATATAACGATTCCCCCTGGATGAGGCCAGGTGACATGTAGTGAAGTCAATCCCCCACTTGGTGAAAGGACCAACAAAAATGACAGGAAACATAGGAGTAGGATGTGCCCGCATCTTCCGACAAAAGATCTAGCACGGGTGGCACTTCTTGACTGCCTCAACACAATTCTTGATTAACGAGGGCTAGAAGTAACCTATACGTAGAATCTTTTGGGTTGTTTCCAACCTAGAAAAATGACCGCCACATGCTCTAGTGTGACAGTCATTCAAAATGATCTCTTCTTGACTGCCTCAACACAATCCTTGATTAACTAGGATGAGAAGTAACCTATACGTAGAATCTTTTGGGTTGTTTCCAACCTAGAAAAATGACCGCCACATGCTCTAGTGTGACAGTCGTTCAAAACAATCTCTTCTTCTTCATGGATAAGACATCACTGAAGAATGCAATCCACGCCTCAACGATACAAAGTGTCATCGAGTATAAGATAGTTTCACGCCCGATGTCGAATTCGTCGACGCTCATTGCGGGAAGAAAAAGCAGGGCACTTCAAAGTGTGGAGATACACAATTATATATACATACCAGGGGTCTGAAGATGAAATTAGAAAAATATCTCCCTTAATAGGCGATTCTTCGGGCATGATATCACTAGACTCGATTGGAAGTTCTGAAATGAGTTCGACAAAGAACGATGACTTTTTGGATTTCGTAGAAACAAAATCCAAGTTAAATTCCTATAATATGATTATCCATCTACTAATATTTCCGCCAATGACTCGTCGTGTTAACACATATTGGAAAGGGTTGACGACGATAATGATAGTGGTCTTGCGAAGCAGAATGTAGTGACGAAACCATTGGACAACATGAACAGCTACCAAAGCAAGTTTCTCAATGTGAGAATAGTTGAGGTCTAGTCCATCCAGGCCTCGACTAAGGTAATATATAACATGCTCTTCAAGTAGATCATCTTCTTGGACCAATACCATGCCGATGGTCAACTCTGCTGCAGCTAAATACAACAAGAAATCTTTGTTATAATCAGGAGGCCGGAGAAGAGGGAAAGACATCAGGGCACATTTCAACGCTTCAAAGGAGTGTTGAGAAGTTTCATCCCAACATAATGGGACCCCTTTTTTCAAGAGACACATAAATCCTTTAGTGATCTCGACGTAATTTGCGACAAATGCTGAAGAAAATTTGCTTTCCCCTATAAGCTCTGAAGCTGGGGTATCGTGTATGGGGGAGGAAATTGAACTATCACCTCAATCTTGAGAGGATTGACCATGATCCCTGTTGTCGATACAATAAAACATAAGAGATGACCTGATGTCATACAGAAACTGCACTTGTTAGGATTCAAGTGAATTCGATAGTAGCGACATCGTTCAAATATTAGTCGAAGATGGGAGGGATGATGAGATCTCTTGTGAGAGCGTGATGCTAGATCATTAAGGTATGCCTCGAATATGTGTCTAAGGTCATGAAAATAAAAGGACATGGCCCTCTGAAAGGTAGCTCCAACATTCTTCAGGCTAAAAGGCATCTTACGATACGCGAATGTTCCCCAAGGACAAATAAAAGTTATTTTATGTTGGTCCTCAGGTTTGATTTGAATTTGATTGTATCTCGAGAAGCCATCCATGAATGAAAATACCTCACATCTTGCACATTCATCGAAAATTTGATCGATGAACAAGGTAGGGAAATTATCTTTCGAATAGGCCTTATTCAAATCATGAAAGTCCATACACACGCAAATGATGACCTATTTTTGTTAACCAGAACGTGGTTTGAGACCCATTCTCTCAACCGTACAGAGTAGATAAAACCATCTTTGAGCAGTTTTTCTACTTCTGCCTTGATTGTTACCACTTTTCGAGGATTTACTGGATGAAGCTTTTGTTAGACCAGATTGGCATCAGGATAAGTCGTAATTTCATGCTCGACAATTCATGGGTCGATTCCTAGCATTTCCTCATAAGACCAGGAAAAATCGTCACAAAACTCCTTGAATAACTCAGTGTAATTTCAAATCTCTTCAGGGGCGAAATCCTCTCCAATGAAAACATTCTCCACAATGACAGGGGTTTTGTAGATATTGATTGGAATAGTTGTAGCATTTTTTGCCATATTTCCCTTTGTGTAAATTCTGTATGTAGCTATAGGATTGATAGGACAAGAAATATCTCCATTCACGATCGAAACAAATTCTCCCACCTCTAGTCTCCTTAACTCAGGAAGGAATTAAGATCTATGATGTAGATCATCCCATGGTCTATCGAGACCAGTTATTGCCTCAAGAATCACCTCGTCAGAGAGCAAGATCAAGTCTAAAGGATATTGAGTGGAAAGAGAATCTTGAGCCCAAATAGGCCCGAGAACTAGATCTAACTCATGTGCGAGACTTGGATCTATGTTGGTTGAAGTCTTCTGGAAAATGTTGTACATAACCTTAGCGGCGGATAAGGGCATGGCCATGCCACAATGCCCTATCCCTTCCATTGAGGTTGATGGAGAAGGTAAATTCCATGAATTGTTAAAGTAGCTCGTCACTTCACCAACCACTTTGGTTAGGCGGGCAAGTACCAGGGGCTGACATGTAGAAGGGCCAGGGGTGACATGTGTCATGTTCTAATAGGAATATAGGGTCTATGAAAAGAACAGATCGAGCTGACACGTAGCACATCAATCGTGGTTCCACATCACCCTAGTGACGTCAAATTGCCATGTCATGCCAAAATGACAACCTTATAACACCTCTTAGATCTCACGGTTGAGATTAGACCACATAGATCCATATATCTACGACTCTTTTTACTTCACGGATCCAACCTTCGGGGGTTTTGTGATGTAAACTCCACTTTTCTCCCAAAGTTGGTCAACATAGAGCTAACCACAGACTAGATCTGACAGTTAGGAAAAGTCCTGAAGCATCCTCGAATCGATGACTCTCGTCACTAAGGGATTCAGAGCTTATCGACACACCACACCTCAAATCCCCTAGAGTTCCCAGTCTCTAGAATAAATGATATAGCGCCACACATCCCCTGTATATTGATGACTGAGAGGGATCCCGAAGAATCTGAGGATCGACGATCCTCATTACTTCGCGACTAAAACCTTCAGGGATTTTGGTGTTACAACACTCCTGTCCCCCCGAAGTGGTCAACACCAAGATGAATACATCATAAATCCGACGGCTAGGAAAGAACCCGAAGGATCCCTAGATCTACGGTCCTAGTCACTTCGCGGCTCCAACCTTCGGGGGTTTTGGATTTACTTCCACTCCATTCTCTTGAAGCAGGACTTCACTGAAGTACCGTGTGTGGGTCCCTCCTCGTAAATGATCGGAAGGTAGGCGAGGCTTCTATCGATCTACCCCAAATATACTACTCTTATTTACTTTGTAACTTCGACGTTCGGGGAGTTTGATGCTATGGCATTTCCATTCTCCTGAAGTGGTACTCCACTGAATTCGCCTCGGTGTAGATATAATGGCTGAGGGAATCCCCGAACATTCTCGATCGGTGGCTCGTGCTACTTCACGATGGGGAGTTGGATCCCGGCTTAGTCAATAAGATATGTTCCTCTAACCACTATGGAAACCACCCAACGTCAGTCGACCTTACAGGTAATCATGGCTCTCGGTCACCTTCGAACGATTTGTGACTATTTGGGCTGACAATACTCCGAAGTCCCAGACTTCTGGAGTTATGAAGACAGAAAGACTTAGCTCCCTTAGGCTTAGCATAGGGTTCTTGGATGTTGGTCATATGAGTCCTTCTAAAATCTCGTGAGTTAAGCACATCTTCCTCATCGTGAAATTGCTAAAGACTTGGGCATGATGTATTGGATGCACAACAAGGATTCTGAAGGAGATATCCTCTTCAGACCAACATGGTCAGATTGATGCAAAAATTTCTATCCCAACCCTCCTACAGGTTTACATCCCAAAATGTCTCGAAGGATAAACTGGGGCATATAGAAAATTAATCAGAAGCATAATTCCATAAGAAGATAAATGCATACACATAACTTGATCTTTCAATACATAGACCATTCTTAAATGTATAAATAAATACATTCATTCATTACTCCATTTCAAAACACAAAATATGGAAATACTTATCAGAACTAGAAATTGTGATGCAATTGTTGAAAGGGGTGCCTGTTTCCACCCAACCATAGTCTCAGTCACTCCTAATATATTTACAACTGGCCACCCTCGAGCTAGTCCACGATGCTCTGAGAGAGAATTCTTTCTTCTGGCTCAACAATAGTCAAGGACAAAGGTTACTCTCCTCCTCCCATAGGATCTTGGAAATGATTTTTCTCTATACCAAGCAAGGAGGCCTTCTTGAGTACTTCCTTAGTCACTCAACACCCTCATTCATTAGCTTGTATCATAACCCTACTAGCCACATCCTATGACCATAACACATTTATTTATTTATTTCTCAATTCGTTCTCGAACTTGAGAGCTAAGTCTCTCTTCTCTACTTCTCTTCACATGTCTTCCTCTACCCACTGCACCTTCCTTTCTTTCCTTAGAAAGATTGTGTGTGTCCTGAATTCCCAGTCCGTGGTCAGTTTTGAAATCCTTATAGATGGGTGATTTTCCTAATCCCCTCATTAACTCTTGAGGAGGTCTTACCACCTACCACCCTGACTATAATTCATTTATGGGTCAAAGGACTGTTATGGTCCTGAGTAATTAAATTCAACAAGGTATTGGTTTGGTGGGGGTTATCTCAACCATTCCTATTTCCCCTCACCATATCTTTCATAACATCTGTGGTCTATCTTGGCAAACCCCCGCTTTCAACAGTCATGAAACACTTATCCATTTATATTAATAACATAAATTACATTCCTTGACCTTTTATACAAAGGCTCATCAAATCAAACATTCACACATATCGATTTTACCATAGTCTCTTGGACGATATATTTATATTTACAAACTGGGGGGAAAAGGGGTGTTACAATCCCCTCCCCCATAAAGGAACATCATCCTTGATGTTCTATCTATCAATGTTCTCTACATATATAGAAGTAAATAAAAAGGGATATGCTTGTTTCATGGCATCCTCCATTTCCCACGTAGCCTCATCTAGGCCAAAGTGTTTCCACTGCACCTTGACCTGTGAAATGGTTCGGTTCCTGAGTGAGGTTTCCTTCCTATCTAGTTTGCATTGAGGTTTTGGCAGGAATTCTCCCTCTGGCTCCACCTAAATCACAGACTAGTCAATTATATGATTAGAATCATGTACACATTTCTTTAATAATGAAACATGGAAAACATTATGTGCCTTCACTGTGGGAGGGAGTGCTAGCCTATAGGCTACAGGTCCCACTCTATCTAAGATTTCAAAGGGTCCACAATACTGGGGTGCCAGCTTGGAACAAGATATAATTCTTAGGGAACTCTTCCTGGGTCTAATTCTAATATAAACATGGTCTCCTATCTTAAACTCTCTGGGAGTTCTCTTTTTGTCGGCGTAACTCTTCTGTCTTTCCTGATTAGTTTTCAGATTTTTCTTAATATGAATCACTTGTTATTCCATTTCTTTCAGCATGCCAGGTCCGATTGTAATTATATCCACTGGATTACTCGAACCAATTGGAATCTTTCATTGTCTACCATAGAGGGCTTCAAAAGGGCTCATCTTCAATGACTCTTGATAACCGTTGTTGTAAGAAAATTCTACCAATGGCAGGTAGTCTTCCCACTTCTTAGGCTAATGCATTACATGCATCCTTAACATGTCTTCTAATATTTGGTTCACTCTTTTTGTTTGTCCATCCGTTTGAGCATGATAGTTTGTGCTAAACAATAATTTAGTCTCAAAACCAACCATTATGGACTTCCAAAAGCTTGAAGTAAATTTTGTGTCTTTGTAAGATATAATCTCCGTAGGCATGCCATGCAGTCTGAATATCTCCTTCATGAATATGTTGGCAATATCTATTTCCTTGCAAGTTGACTTGATAGGAATGAAGTGAGCATACTTTCTCAATTTGTCCCACCACTACCATGATACATCATTTTGCTTGGCTGATTTTGGTAATCTGGTGATGAAATCCATGGAGATGGTTTCCCATTTCCATTCTGGAATCGACAGAGGCTGTAAAAACCCTACTGGGTGCCGATATTTTTCCTTAACTTGCTGGCATCCTAGACACTTATCTAGATAGTCAGCTATGTCCTTTTTCAATCCAGGTCAACATAATTGTTTCCTAGTGGTCGTGATCATTTTCTGATAACCTGGATGACCAATATATGGTCTCTTGTGTAGTGCATCCATTATGAACCTCTTGTCACAACTTGGAATTTACAATTTGTTTCTATAGGTCAACAGGCCTTCATCCAACATCTGATAGCCTTCATACTTTAGCCTTGTGGGATCTTGCTTTAGGTATGATGTCACGGTCTTGAAAAATATTTTTTTTTCTTGTGCATTCCTGACTCTCTCCATGACATTCGTTTCACAGGTGCTTACCATTGCCAAGTGAATCATTTTTACACTTATGCTAAGGGCATCATCCACCCTATTTTGTTTTCCTTTGATGTGTTTGATTTTTAAATCAAATTCACTAAGGAGAGCCATCCACCTAGATTGTCTAGCATTGAGATTTGGTTGATCAAATAGGTGCCTCAACCCACAATGGTCTGTCATAAGTACAAATATCCTACCCAAGAGGTAATTCCTACACATTTTTAAAGAATGCACTATGACAACCAACTCTAGATCATGGGTCACGTAATTGATTTCGTGCTCATTCAATTTTCTGGATTCGTAGCAAATTACACACCCTTATTGCATAAGGACTCCTCTGAGTCCTTCCTTATAGGTCTCTGTACACACAAGGAACTCATCATTAGAGTCTGCAATCTTCAATATGGGTGTGTGGGTTAGAAGGTATTCCAGTTCTTGAAATCTTTCTTCACTTTCTGATGTCCAAGTGAATTTAGCCCCCTTTTTCTGAAGGGTAGTGATTGGACAACCAATCTTGGAAAATCCTTTTATGAACCTTCTATAGTATCCTTCTAAGTCCATAAAGGACTTGATATCATATACATCCTTTGGGGTAGGCCATTCCATGATATATATGATCTTGTCAGGGTCTACTGCCACTCCTTCTTCAGAAATAACATGGCCTAAGTAATGGACTTGCTTATGGAAAAATTCACACTTGCTAAACTTAGTGTAGAGTTGATGCTCTCTTAGTACTTGAAGAACTAATTTAAGATGTTCTTCATTCTCCTCTCTATTCTTGGAGTATATTAGGATATCATTAATGAAAACCAATACAAATTTGTCTAGGAATTTGTTGAGTACATTATTCATCAAGCACATAAAAGTGGCGGGGGAATTGGTTAATCCAAATGGCACCACCACAAATTCATAATGACCATATCTTGTCCTGAAGGTTGTTTTGTGGATGTCTTCATACTTGATTAGGACTTGATGGTATCCATACCTTAAGTCGATCTTTGAGAAAATGGAAGCATTTGTTAATTGGTCAAACAAGTCATCGATTCTTGGTAAGGGATACTTGTTCTTTATGGTTGTCTTATTGAGATGTCTATAGTCTATGCGCAGTCAGAGTGTGCCATATTTCTTCTTCACAAAAAAGATGGGTTCTCCCCATGGAGACACGCTGGGTCGGATGTAGCCTTTGTCCATCATCTCCTTTAGCTGTAGCTTGAGCTCAACTATCTCTAGTGTACTCATCCTATAGGGCATCCTAGACACTAACACTGCTCTTGGTGCAAGTTCTATGGAGAAGTCAATGTCTCTTCTAAGAGGTAGACCCAATACCTCTTCTGGAAACACGTCATTATACTCTCTTAATATGGGGTGGTCCTCTAAGTTTGGTTTGTCATCCTTAATAGATTCCAACACCTGTATTGCATATAGAGGACATCCATTCTTGCAATACTTTTTCATTTGAAGGGATGATATTCGTCTCACTGAGACAGGCCTATGAACCCCTTGAAGGCTTATTTTTCTCCCTTCTTCATTTTCACACTCCAAAGTCTTATGGTAACAGTCCAACTTGGTTTTATAAGTGGCTAACTAGTCCATACCAACCAACAGGTCATAAGATCTTAGGGGAAGTATGTTAAGGGTCGCTTGAGTGGGCAATCCATCCATAATGAATTGGAAAACATATATGAACTATTCTACTTTTATTTTGGTTCCAGTGGCTAGTTGTACCAAACATGGCTTAACATGTCTAAATAGTTGTAGTTTACACTTATCAACAATCTGAGGGGCCACATAACTCAAATTAGAACCATGGTCAATTAAAATACAAACTAGATGATTGGCGATCATAACTTCTATCTCCACCACTGAGGCTTGGTGGTCAGCTTGGTTATTATCCAAGGCTGCGTAAATCCGTGGCATACTCCTAGCCACATCATTGATTGTGGTAGCTTCTTGGATATTGTAGACTCTCCTACTATTCTGTTTTCTGTGTGGACAATCCCTCAACAAATGTTCTTCTCCACAACCCCAACATTTCAAGGGTTGTTTCTTTGGGTTATTAGTATTTCTTGGGGTTTCTCCAAAAGGTTTATTTGCACTCTGGGAGGGGAAATTTTGTTGATACACACTTCTAGTAGGAAGGCTCATCCTACAACCCTTCCCATAGTTCTTAATTCTTGAGGATTTAAACCCCTTCTTCTTGAATCTTGAACTACTCTTCTTCTTTCAGTCCTCACGAGGTTATGTCTGACTTCCAGACTATTCATAACAATACCTCACCTTCCGGATAGTGTCTTCTAAGATCTTTGTCTCATAAAAATCAATCTTGTACCGGTAGGTCTGAGTTAACCCACTAATAAATTGTTGCACTTTTACATTTTCATCCTTTATGTAGGGTACATACCTCAACAACTCAAGGAATTTATTGACATATTCCTCTATGGTGAGCTATCCCAACCTGAGTTCATAGAACTCCTTAGTCTTCCCATCAAATTATTTCTCTGACAGATACTTCTTCTTGAAGTATTTCTCAAACTTTTTCCATGACAAGTCCTTCTCATGGATTCCCTTCACATTCCTAAGGTATTCCTACCAAATGGAAGCCTTTCCATTCAGGTTGAAGATGGCTATTTGAGCCTTCAATTTTTCAGAGTAGTCATGGACTCTGAAATACTTCTTTAAACCAAGCATCCAAGCTTCTGCCTCTTCCCCCTTCTTAATCTATCCATTGAAAAAGGGTGGTTTGGCTTTCTTGAACTTTTCAGGATCACGACTTTTGGAATTATTTCACTTCTTTCCTTTCCTTTTAGAATGTGAGATAGCTTTGCTACTAGAATATCCCTCAGAGTTTCCAGTTTCCTCTCCAGAGGACTCTCCCAATGAGCATCTCCTACCTCCAGGTTGGACCTTCCTCGAGGTACTCCTCCTAGTGTGGACACTTATGGGACCATGTTTTCATATCTCAAATGGAGTTTGACTTCTCTTTGTATGTCGTTGGTCCACTTGACTGGTTGTGGGTCCATGCTGCAACTTCCTCTGTATATCAGATAAACTCTACAACAAGAATGCATTAATTTCTATTTGTTTTTCTTTCTCCTTTATCAATCTCTCATTGTCGGCCTTGCAACTCTATAATTTGGCCATGAGGTTCCTTACAGTTTCATCCAAATCCGTAGGGGTTTCCACCACCCTCATTTTGTTAGATTCTTCGTCTCTATTGTGGGATCCATCCCCCACTTCCTAGCGCGTCACCATCCTTTACACTTGTATTTTTCCTGCGATTTGATGACTGCTCAAGTGCTGAAAAAACACCCATTATTAGCCAACAATCTATTAGTTTATGAACGACACACAATTCATATTTCTTAAATACACACATAATAGAAATCTTCATTCTTTTCTTGAGTAAAAGTTTAACTAGACTCTTTAGGAAAGAGGTAAGATAGGGTGTCACCCTTAAAATTCCTTTAAATATGGTTTTTACATGACTCGTCCATGAGCCCAAGAATGCTAAGTGTTGTAACCATGCTCTAATATCAATTTGTAACACACCCGATCCCTAAGTACCATTCCTAGGGATGGGGCATTCAATTTTTTGTCTTCCTTCTTAATCAGATCCTCCTTTTCTGTCTCTATTGTATTTCTACTCACCAAGAGCTCTCCAACCTTGGTCAACATGCTCCTATCAAAGTTCAAGAGAAGAATACATACTCTGGTGAAGGATCTTCAGGTGTTCATCGGTTGAGATCCACGTAGCATCCACAAGAATCCATTAATAGGTTCTCTCCTATCGCATGGAACATCCATTCATCACCTAAGCCAATGACAGACTCAATGTTCATCTAACATACCGACTGTAGAGGGATTCGACACTTCGACGCTCCAGTGCTTCGACACTTCAATGCTCCGGTGCTTCAGCACTTCGGTGTTGAATGCCTTTTTACTGTCTACACACGAGACCTCCAAGAGTCCTGAACACCCGAAGTCCTGTAAACTTGCCATGTGGATCCGACCTTCTGGCCTTTTGGTATCTCTACAATACTACACTCCAAATCCTTCGGAGTCCCAAAGTCCTAGACTCCTAGAGTTCCGATCACTTCACCAACCACTTTGGCTAGGTGGGCATGTACTAGGGGCTGACACGTAGAAGGGCCAGGTGTCACACATGTCACGTTCCAATAAGCATATAGGGTCTACGAAAAGCACAAATCAAGCTGACACATGGCACATCGATCATGGATCTACGTCACCCTAGTGACATCGATTTGCCATGTCATGCTAGACTGACAACCTTGTAACACTTGTTAGATCTCACGGTCGAGATACGACCACGTAGATCCATAGATATATGACTCTTGTTACCTTGCGACTCCGACATTCAGGGTTTTTGCGATGCAAAATCCTCTTTTCTCTCGAAGTTGGTCAGCACTGGCCTGACCACAGCCTAGACCCAACGGTTAGGAAAATTCTCGAAGCATCCTCTAATTGACGACTCTCATCACTTCGGGCTTCAGAGCTTATCGACACACCAAACCTCAAATCCACCGAAGTCCCTAGTCTTTGGATTAAATGATCTAGTGCCATGTGTCCCCCGTATATCAATGACTGAGAGGGATCCCGAAGAATCCAAGGATCGACAATCCTCATTACTTCGTGACTCCAACCTTCATGGATTTTGGTGTTACAACACCCCTTTCCTCCCGAAGTGGTCAACACCGGGCTGAATACATTGTAAATCCGACGGCTAGGAAAGAACCCGAAGGATCCCTAGATCTACAGTCCTGGTCACTTCACGGCTCTGACCTTCAGGGGTTTTGGCTTTACTCCCACTCCATTCTCCCAAAGAAAGACTTCACCGAAGTACCGTGTGCGGGTCCCTCCTCCTCAATGATTGGACGGTAGGCGAGGCTCCTAATGATGTCCCCCAAATATATGACTCTCCTTTACTTCGTAACTTTGACGTTCAGGGATTTTGATGCTATGGCATCTCCATTCTCCTGAAGTGGTACATTGCCGAAGTCACCTCGGTGTAGATCTAAAGACTGAGGGAATCCTCGAACATTCTTGATTGGTGGCTCACGCTACTTCACGATGGGGAGTTGGATCTTGGTTTAGTCGGTAAGATAGGTTCCTCTAACCACTAGGGAAATCGCCCAACATCGGTTGACCTTACAGGTAATCATGACTCTCAATCACCTTCAACCGGTTTGTGACTATTTGGGCCGACAATACTCCGAAGTCTCAGACTTCCGGAGTTCTAAATCTAGATGGACTTATCTCCCTTAGGTTTAGCATAGGGTTCCTAGATGTTGGTCATATGGGTCCTTCTAAACTCTTGTGAGTTAAGGACATATTCCTCATCGTAAACATGCTAAGGACTTGGGCATGATTTCCCAGTTGCACAACAAGGAGTCTGAAGGAGATATCCTCTTTAGACCGATAGAGTCAGATTGATGCAATGATTTCTATCCCATCCCTCCTACAGGTTTACGTCCCAAGATGTCTCGAAGGCTAAACTGGGGCATATAGAAGATCAATCAGAAGCATAAGTCTACAATAAGATAAATGCATACACATAACTTGATCATTCAATACAAATACCATTATTAGATGTATAACTACATACATTCATTCATTAATCCATTTCAAAACACAAAATGTGGAAATACTTATTAGAACCAGAAATCGTGATGCGATTGCTGAAAGGGGTGCATGTTTCCACCTAACCATAGGCTCAGTCACTCCTAACGGATTTACCACTGGCCACCCCCTAATCTAGACCACGATGCTCTCAGAGAGAATTCTTTCTTCCGACTCAACAACAGTTAGGGACGAAGGTTACTCTCCTCTTCCCACAAGATCTTGGCAACAATTTTTTTTCTATACCAAGCAATTAGGCCTACTTGAGTACTTCCTCAGTCACTCAACACCCTCATTTATCATCTTGTATCATAACCCTGCTAGCCACATCCTGGGACCAAAACACGTTTATTTCTTAGTTCTTTCTCAAACTTGAGATCTTAGTCTCTCTTCTCTGCTTCTCTTCGCAGGTCTTCCTCTACCCACTATGCCTTCCTCAACAATATTGTGTGTGGCCTGAATACCTAGTACATGGTTAGGTTTGAAATCCTTACAGATGGGTGATCTGCCCCATCCCCTCATTAACTATTGAGGAGGTCTTCCCACCTACGAGCCTGGTTGTAATTCATTCCTGGGTGAGAGGACTATTTTGGTCCTGAGTAATTAAATCCAACAAGGTACTGGTTTGGTGGGGGTTATCTCAACCATTCCCGGTTCCCCTCACCATATATTTCATAGCATCTGTGGTCTATATTGGAAAACCCCCACTTTCAACAATCATGCACCACTTATCCATTTCTATTAATAACAAAAATTACTTTCCTTGACCTTTTATACAAAGTTTCATCAAATCAAACATTCACACATATCGAGTTTGCCATAGTATTTTGGCCAATATATTTATATTTACAAATTGGGGGAAATAGGGATGTTACAAAACATGCCAACAACATCACGCAAGTCGAGGCACCATTGTCAGCCATTGTATGGAAAATTTTCCCTGTAAAATATTTCGTGGTGTAAGCCACTACTATCTGAAAAGAAAAATGGTAAGGAAGACGTGGTCTTAAGTCGGTTGGATAAAAAACGATTGCACCTGGGTTACAAGTCTCTGTTGATCCCAGGGTGGAGAATAGAGATTTTATCTGCGAGGGGAAACTCTAGAGGACTTCCAAAGAAGACATCGCACAAGGGGTCTGTGCCAAATCTTCTACAATAGAGTAGCTCTAGGCGACCCTCATGTTTGGATTATGAGAAGCCTTCTTAAATGCACCTCTAGGGATGTGAGTCATTGTTTCTCCCACCGCCTTATTGATTTGGAGAGGGGTCAATGGGTTAGTGGCTTCCTTTCCCTTCTCGATAGATTCCTAAATTCCGTAGTCTCGGGCCCTAGTCTCTATATGAGCTTCGACATTCATCATGTAAATATTCAGAGTCGGGTTGTTATTGGTAGGCGCGGGGGGTCCCTGAATGCCCCTTGCCATGCTGATGGATGTTAAAGCCCGAGCCATGTTTTTCCCTGGTGGAAAAGGGTTCGTCAACACAATAGGTTGTTGTTGCACTAATAGATTCTGATATTTTGCAAGCCGAGGGCACATATGATTTAGGTGGTCTTTCATGCAAATATTACACAGATACTTCGACTTATTCTTCTCCGTTTTACCCCCGCTAGAATTATTGGTTTCCTTTTTATCCCCTTTACCCTTTTTATTTAATTATTTCTTCTTTCCCTTGGTCTGCTGGTTGGCATTGGGATTCGTCAAATGAACACTATGTACATACGACGTTTGGGTAGGGGGAACATCTAAAATCGGAGTCTGGCTGGCCATAGTCTCTTGTATCGATAATTGTTGTAATTGATTTGAAAATAGGTCTGTGGACTTGCTTTGTGTCGAGCCCACAATATCGTTGGCATGGGGTCCAAACTTTTGCTTGGCCTTATCTAGAGTAGACTTTGGTGCATTTGGAAAAATATCGTAGAGCATGTTGGACTAAGAGTAGATCAACTCAAGCTGTTGAGCTCTCATAATCACGTCCTCTTCTGAAAACACTCCATAAGTCGCTATGTCACCAAAGACTTCAAGAACCACTCAAGAAAGAAAGTAGGAGGGACCTTGACCTTAATTAATCTCTTTCTACGCTACCATTCTCGGATATGATTAGAGATGTGGTCGGATTTGGTTTGCTCAAAGTTGACCATCAATTCGGTGCCGACATCGTATCTCACAGGTATTTGGAAATGGTTCAAAAAGATCATTTCCAAGTCATTGAAGTAAGAGTACCTTGATCCATCGAGCTCAATATACCATTTCTCAACACCCCCTATAAGAGTGCATTGAAAAAGGCACAACTTTATAGAGTCGTCCTTCAGTGAGTTTGACGAGCACCATAAATGAAAAGTCGTCACATGAGCACATGGATCTTTGCCAAGCTTGCCTTCAAATTTCAGAATATCTGAGGGCAACTTAGTCATCATGGGGGGCCAACACGGATTGTGACAAATTAGGTTGTTTAGTAATCTTGACAAGTCTGGAAGATGTAACATTGCTAGAAACAATAATTTCGGTTGTGAACCATTCACAGGAAAATAGGGTCTCAGAGTTTGACTGGCACCATGTTGCTAGGAAAATTTGGACTGCTGGCCAGGGTTTTGGTAAAAACCATGGCCTTGACCATCATAGGGAAACTGCATCTATTGGGGTATCATCGACTGACTCCTGAAATTGGATGACATATCTTGTGCGAGGATTTCTCTCTGCATTTTGTTCCAAGGAACCTGGAAGGGGATGCCCCTAGCGGATCCGACACACATGGGTACATAGCTCTACCCGGGGTTCCATTGAGCATGGAAGGGGTTTCCCCCAACTGAAATCCTTTGTGAGGGAACTGATCCCTGTCAAGGATTCCAAAGATACTGTGCGGAGAAAACTCCAGTCATCGCTCCCTGTGAAGGAATAGTACCTTGCACTGGGTTCTACTGACCAAAACTGGGGTTTCCCCCAGCCGAGAAAACAATCAAAGAAAAAACATTGTTTCTAAACACACTGAACAAAGAGAACGACATAGATCCCACCGGTGTTGTGTAAGATGAAGGTCCTAAAATTCCTCCACCAAACAAGCTATAATTAGTGTTTGGACCGATTGGCTACTTAAAAGCACCACCGAGTGAAGGGGACGTAGAAGGTATATGACCCCCACCATAAGGCGTAACATTAAAAGGGACATAAGCGCCCCCAGTTGACCCTTGCATGGGAGCATTTGAGATCCCTGCCCCTAGACCCATGGTCTGTAAGGTAGAGTAAGTAATAACCGAGTTTGTATCAAATTCGGGCATCTCAAATGAGAAGGGAGGGCCTGTTACACTCTGAGTAAACATAGCAGTGGTTGAAGCCGATAACGGTATCGTACCATTACCCGAAGTTGAGGGAGTTGAGACCACCATGGTCATGACTGGTGAAGGTGGGAGAGAAGGTAATATGCCCCCTGAAGTATTAGCCGTAACAACAGTATGAGGACTGCCAGATGAAGTAGCAACATTTACTTCCATTGTTTCTCGTAGGACTAGATGGCATTCAAAAGACGTCACTTCGGGAGGTACAATTTGAATCAAGATCAACGCCGACAAGTCGATAATCAGAGCATTGGATGGCCTGAGACCTTTTGCCTCAAGGTAAAAAATGGTAGGTTCCTCCGAATTCAGAAAGTCTCCCTGCGGAGCAGGCTTGGGCACATTTTCTTGTGGCCCAATTGCTTTGAATGGCCCTTCTTGATCAAGTCTTCGCCTCAACGGTGGTGGAGGTGCCTCCAAAGTAATTGACGATAGGCCCTGAAGCCTTCGTGACCAACTGAGCTATTGATATTCCACTTTGTGAAATGATCAAATGACACAGTAAGGCTTGACTAGCGTAGAACACAAAGCACACACTAAAAAGTTTCATAAAGACAAATCAAGCAGTTGACTATCTAGTAGGAAGGATAGTTATGTCAATCGACACTAGAGAAACTAACCGGTGTAAGTGCAACTCAAACACGGAAGCACCCTTCGGATATACTCTACGAAGCGCGATCCAACATCTGCCCTAGGTACCGTGTTATACCCCCACAGTCACTTGTGTAAGTCCGTAAAATATGGGCAAGTAGGTTGCCAACTCGCAGTCAGTTACCAAGAAGGTACAGACGATAGTTGGGCGGATCGTAATGAGCAGGATAACAAGCCTGAAGTACTTCAAGGGTATCGAAAGAAAATGGTAAGAAATACAATAGAGGATCTCAAATGGATTCTAGGTCCATGAAGCTCCATAGGCAAATGCGGTTGGTATTTTTCTCAAGAAAGACCCTCAATAAACAATCCCCACTACGTTCAATTCAACTTTGGAGGGGTTATCTTTGTTGCCTTTCCTCACACGACCTCTTTTTTATCCCCTGTGTTAGAGGGGGGTCTCGACTAACTCTTACGAAACTGGACTTAAAGCACTCCCTAACTTAGTCTCCAATGTTTTGTTTGAAGTGGCCTTGAAGAGTTTCCTCTTCACACCTAATTCAAGGCCCTAAAACCGTAAACTAGTTTTTGAACCCTACAAACAGAAAAGTCTAATGTATTTTAGATTAGGCATTATGTTTTAAGGCTTGATTTACTCAAAAGGTATGGTAGTGAAACTAATGGTGTTATAAAGAGAAAAATAAGGAGGAGAGAATTAAAGCACTTGAAAGCAAAATTACTTCGAAATTAAAAGCAAAGCTTGTAAACAACTCTTTGTAAATTCAACTTTCCTAAATGATATTTCAAGATCTTTTAAATAAAGAAATCCTAAAACTTGCTTTCACTTGACTACAAACTACATATGTTTCAGGAAAACAAAAAGAACTTGAAAATAAAGAATCTTTTTCCTTTTGCAAATAACAACTTTAACTACTTTACCAAATTGAAATGCAAGAAAATGAAATTGTTTTTTTCTTTGAACTGCTTTAAAGAGAAAAAATTGAAGTAAGCTTTTTTGTTTTTTCAAAGAAAGTAAAAAAAAGGACAAAAAGAAAACTGAAAACAAGAATGGTAAAGACCTTCAGCTCATTGTGGATCACAGAGATTCAACCAAGAAACCAAAAGGCGGATCTAAGACTTGACAACTTGCTCAAAATCTTTTTAGGGTAAACATAAGAAGACTAAGGAAACAAGTGAACTGGAACCTATACCCAAGCTATGGCCACAGACAAAGACTCTGGTTGATTCAAGAAAGGCCTGAGAAGTGTGGACTTCTATCAGGAAAGAGGAAAACTCCCTCTTTATTAAAATACTTTCATGAAATAGAGACGTAGGCTATTACATCAACAACCTGTGTATGTACGCGAGTTGTTTACTGCGCAGAGCGTGTATGTACGTGGGTTGACCCAAAACATGGCACATACACTTTTGAGTCTTTTCAAAAATAAAAAGACAACGCATAATTACAGGGCAAGGTCAACTTGTATGCACCTTGGAGGTGACCATAACCCCTTGAAAGACTCAAAAAAATTGACTGAAACTCGAAAGGAAAACAAAAACCAATCAATCAAACCAAAACCCTCTAAAAAACCCTAGAGAGATTCCCTAGTACGGTCGCCAATTCTGCTAGCGGGAAAATACCCCCTTTAACTATACTAGGGTTTAAGATATAGACAGAGTGAATTACCGTCTAAAATTCAATTTATTTTCTACTCTACTCCAAACATACCAAAACAAATGAAAAGAAAGAAATAAGAGAGAAGATCGGTAACTATACCTTTTATCCCAGGTCTCGTGATGATCTCCTCAAGCTCTGTAGTTCCAACGACTGCAAGTCTCCTCCCAAGTCTAACCTGCATCCAACACTAGGCAAACAAGGACTACAAGCATGATAATTCTACTCATGAGTTAGGGTTAGATATCAAATGCCATGTATAAATCAAAGAAAATACACAAAACATCATCATTTTGGACAGGGAAAATAGATCATTTTATTCATCAAACAAAGAATGAAACCTACAATCTATGTCGGCCACCATTCCACAAACCTGGTCCGAGATCCTCTTTACAATTCTCCAAGTGCACCTTCAATAGGTCTTGTATCTCAAGATTATGATCACCTTAAGAGAAGGGAATGAATTGAATGGAAGAAGAAGGGGTTGAAGAGGGAATGCTGAGGCAATATCTCACAAAAGGTAGCAAAAGCTTGGGCAAGGAAGGGAAGTGAAATTGGGCAGAGTTTCATTGTTCTTATGCTTGGATGTGAAATGAGACCCCAACACCTCCTTTTATATGACAAAAGGATGGTTATTCGGTTGGGTAACGGCCCATAGCAGGTGAATTGGTTGAGAAACCTCCAATAGCCCTTGAATTTCACCGAATTCCTTACAACTTTTTAATTTTTGCAACTTTTGCAAGCATACGCGGGTTGTTTAGTGTTCAACAAACATATGCACGTGGGATATCTAGAATGAAACAAGCGTATGTATGCGAGTTGTATGATCCAGGTGGATATTGGTGGCCACCCACCTTTTCCGACTGGCTCAAAACAGTTTTCTGGCAATTTTGGCAATTTACTATTTTTAGCAGGTTTTAACTTCCGGGGCCATTTTGAGGGCCTAAATGAAGGTTTTTTGAGATTGAGGTTCTCAATGATAGCCGAAGGCATGATTCAGCCCCCAAAATGAATCTCCTCGATGATACCTTTCCAACGAGCTATCACACGCCTAAAACAGAGATCGTATGCAAAAGTTACGACCCCGGGAAGTTGATGTACTAACTTACCCAAACGGGGCCCACATGAATTTTGGCGCTTCATCTCCTAGGGTTAGGTTTTTGGATGTATATGACTTTTGGCATTCTCTTCTATTGTAAAAAGGCCTCTTGAGCCTCATTGTAATCATTTTCTCACAGATGCGAGTAGCAGCCACATCTCTTCTCAGAGATAAGCTATCAGCACCTTAGCTAGTTTATTTACATTCTGTCTGTAAGCATATTTCAGTCATTTGTTATTAATGAAATGAAGTCTTATTTCTGCTGCATCTCTGCGTTTATGTGTATTTCTGTATTTCATTGTGTTCCTACATAAATCTGGATCATTGTAGTGGTGCATGGTGCATACATGCTTTAAAAAATGGTTTTTTAAGAAGAGATCCTCAGTAGTTCTTTGGAAAAATATGAAAGTAAGAGGGCCAATGCCATGTATGCATGAATAGGGCATTTTAGGGCTATAGCAAATGGATAGGCAAAGAGATTCAACCAGGTAGTTGAAGACATGTTGAGAATGTATGTGATGGATAAACCATCTAAGTGATAATATTACTTGCACTTGGTTTAATTTTCCTATAATAATGTGTATCAAACTTAATTGAAGGTGAGCCCATTTGAAGCTTTGTATGGTAGAAAATGAAAAACTTAGGTGAGTTGGGATAACCCAACTGATAGAGTGGTACTTGGGCTAGAATTGATCAAGAATATGGAAGATCAGAGGGTTAGAATTAAGAAGAATTTGAAGGAAGTACAAGATGGACATAAGAGCTATGCAAATAAGAATATGACATCCATAAAATTTAAATTGGGGAAGCATGTGCTTTTGAAAGTGAAGCCCAAGAAGATCTCATTGAAGCTGGGTAGCTGTACAAAGCTAACAACCATATTTTGTGGTCGATTTGAGATATTGGGCAGAATAGTGCCAGTTGCATACATGTTTGCATTTCCTGCTTCCGTGAATGTGCATAATATATTTCATGTCTCTTTGCTAAATAAGTATGTACATGATCCTAACCATGTTATTGATTGGAATTTGATTCAGGTGGAGCCAGAGGGGCACTTTCAGGTCCAACAAGTGCACATATTGGACAAAAAAATTAAAATGCTCCAGGATAGAGTTATAGAGCCGATAAAAATTTGGTGGATTTGATACGGTACTGAAGATGCTACTTGGGAGGATGAAGATGTCAGGTGGTAAAAATACTCGTGATTTTTTGAATAATTTTGAAATTTTGATTTTCAATTATGTATATGCACTGAGGACATTGCCAAAATAAGGGGAGGGGAATGTAATAACCCAGTTTTGAATCCCCATATTAAATATTGCATTTAGTTTATTTGATGAAAGACCATAGTGCCTAAACAATTAAAAGAGGTCGAAGTGCATTGAAAATGTAATGCTTTGATTATTATCAATAATAAAATACATTGTTGGCTGCTAGACGGACAAGGACACGAGTTATAGGGGGATATGATTCCACAAGAGAAAGGGATTAAGGGGCTAAGTCCTTTTATTATATTTTATTTACCCATGATTGTTTTAATTGAGAGAATTGAGTACATGAGTTTCTTGGGGAATTCCATGTGGTTCTTGATTTGCAAGTAAATATATAAACACCTCTTGTAGGTTGTTTTGTGGTTCTTCTCCATTGTTCTTCTCCATGGTTCTTCTTTGTTGTTATTCTCTATTCACTCTTTATTCATTGTTTCCCTTTGTTCTTATTCTTGGTTAGGACTTGGGGGTGAATTTCTAAGGAATAAGCCATTGTTTGTTGGCTGTAGTAATGATTGGTGTATTCCAGCCCTGAAATCCATGCTTTCATGTCTGAGTTGCATTGACATGTGTTAAGTTTTGTTCATAGTTGTGAGTCATGAGAGTTCCCAGCATGGAGATGCTTGACATGATGCACAGGAGATCTGGAAGGAGGGGGACAACCCGAGGGACTGGGTGGCATAGAACGAGGTCCATTCTCTTGGGTTGTGCAGCCTAGAGAGAAGAGAGTTGGTGATCCGGATTTATGTAGGAACACAACGAAATACAGAAATACACATAAACGCAGAGATGCAGTGGAAATAAGACTTCATTTCATTAATAACAAATGACTGAAATATGCTTACAGACAGAATGGAAATAACTAGCTAGGGCGCTGGTAGCTTATCTCTAAGAAGAGATGTGGCTGCTACTCGCATTCGTGAGAAGATGATTACAATGAGGCTCTAGAGGCCTTTTTACAATAGACGAGAATGCCAAAATTCATATACATCCAAAAACCTAACCCTAGGAGATGAAGCGCCAAAAGTCATGTGGGCCTCGTTTGGGTAAGTTAGTACATCAACTTCCCGGGGTCGTAACTTTTGCATACGATCTCCGTTTTAGGCGTGTGATAGCTCGTTGGAAAGGTATTGTTGAGGAGATTCATTTTGGGGGCTCAATCATGCCTTTGAATATCATTGAGAACCTCGATCTAAAAAAACATTCATTTAGGCCCTCAAAATGGCCCCGGAAGTTAAAACCTGCTAAAAATAGTAAATTGCCAAAATTGCCAGAAAACTGTTTTGAGCCAGTCGAAAAAGGTGGGTGGCCACCGATATCCACCTGGATCAATCCTCCC
>ML782066.1:1397188-1412614 GCA_009831015.1 Picea engelmannii | reverse complement strand
TTTTTTTTAATAAAAAGTCAGTCCACCTTATTCCTCCACCCTTCAACATCCTTACATATTATATTTAAATTGTCAAATATAATAAAAAAACTTTAACACTTCCAAATGTAAAAGTATTACTTTTAAAGAAAATTCATACGAATCTTTGGATGAAGGGGGGTCAGCGCTCCTTTGGAGGATGTAGTCGTGCGCTGCACCAAATTAATGAATGGAGCGTAAGGACACTATAGGGCTGGAGCTCCCTTTGGTCGGTAAGGTGAGCGTTGGCTCCCTCTCGGCGCTCCCTCTCAAAATCCAGCGAATTTCATTTAATCAGCGTGCCCCCTTGACTTGTTGTCCAGCGTCGGCGCTCCCTGTGCAATGATAGCCAAGCGTCGATGCCAAAAAACAAATTTCAACAGCGATTTCAACGCGGCCTCTTCCCGGCTTTGTTTTTTTTTTTTTTTCAGTCTTTGCCCTCCTCAGCTCTGATACCACTTGTTGTAATTTGCAAATGCGGAAACACAAATTACCATAAGACAATCAATACAAATGCAGACAAAGAACAAAACAATTTACGTGGTTCACCCAAAAGTTGGGCTACGTCCACCAAGCATAGGTATCGGTTATCTTATTATTCAGCTAATGGAGATTACAGTAGGATCTCACTCCTCTCTGACACACTCAACCTCTACGGGCATACATCAAATTTATAGCAATGTATATTAGAAACTGATTATTAAATGTAATCTCATCCATATTCTAAATTGGTCGCATTGGTTACAACCAACCCTAGTTTATAGGATCTGAAATCCTATTCATGGATGAATTGTTGTCACCGTTTCCAACAACATTATGCTTGTGCCAATTTTCTAGTCATGAATCATGTTGAACGAGTAAGAAGTACACCCAGATTGGTTATTAACCATAACCCTCTTAGTGGAATCACTATTCATTTACCATATCCTATTATAAATGAGGATATGATAAGCCAAAAGGTTGTTGGTGCAAAATTATTTTCAAAGTTGGATTCCAAACCAGGCTGCTATCAGATTAAAGTTACAAACGAAGATGTGCATAAAACTTCTTTTACAATTACTTGTGAGCATATGATAAGCCAAAAGGTTGTTGGTGCAAAACTATTTTCAAAATTGGATTCCAAACAAGGTTTCTACCCGATTAAAGTTGCAAAATAAGATGTGCATAAAACTGTTTTTACAATTACTTGTGGTCATTTTGAATGGCTGGTTATGTCATTTGGTTTAAAAATTTCCAACTTAGTTTTAATCACCAATGATTTCAAAGAAAGAGCTTATTTGCATGGAACAATATTCAACAAGGAAAAGTTCGAAATTTTCCAAAAAAGTATGAAGGAAAGTTTTTAGTTTTCAATGTGAATGAAGGACTCAACATGTACATAACAAGATTTAAACTTAAATGGAAAGGAGAACAACCATTCCTCTTAACCACTCAAACTAGATCCAACTAACATTTTGGGTGCATTAACTGTGTTAATAAATATTATCAAATAGTTCCATAAAAACAACTCTTATTAAGAAACATTTGAGCTAATAGTTTGATAGTTAAAAGTTGAATAAACAGTTTTATCTCCTTTACATTGGCCATAGGGAAAAGGAAAATTTATTCTACAGACTGATGTTTCAGTACAGTTTTTGTCAGCTTTATTCATACGACAACTGGAAACAGGGGAAGAGCTTTGTTGGAGGATTTTTCTAAACCAGAAGAAAAATAGTACAAGTCTAAACATTCTACTTTTTAAACTTTTTAGGGCAATTATCACTCGAAATCAGCTATAGAATTGTTAATGAAACTATTATTTAGAATTGTTGATAAAATTGTAATTTTGAATAGCTGAAATTGCATTTTTGAATGCATAAATATATTCTTTGCATTTGGAATATGCAATCTTAATAACTGATATTTACAATTCCAACATTTCTTCTAATTTTTTAACCAAATTTTAAACAAAACTGATTGAAAAAATATACATGAAAAAGGTTCAAATATTGAAGAAAAAAAAAAATATTGAAGAAAAAAAAAAAAAAAGAGTCTGATAAGCATGGTTTTGAAAACTTTCAATAATACCTCTTACCACGTGATTTTATAGCTAGAAGTGATAACATGGACTTTAAAGGCCACAGTAGAGGACCTTCAATTAATTGGCTGTGGAATATTTTTTCATTGGCAATGATGGATTCATATGCTTGTCAACCACCGACAATTGATGAGTACATGCTTTGGCTGGCGAAATGGTATTTGCACGATTGATCGGAACCAATAAAACGCAACAGAACCTCCCAAGGGATGTGGAAAGGTCTAAAGAAATTGACAGACAAAAGTATTGGTTTTTCTGGGTATTCGTATGAAGTCAGAGGTTCTACCTTTCATGTCTACCTCAACACTGCTGAATATATGAATTATGTAACATCGGGTAGAAATGACAGTCTATTGAATGTAGGTGGTACACGCACACACAATTATAATTGACTGATGTACTGAATCCATTAATGAGATTCTCACAAATCTTTTCCATATGCAAAGTGGAACCCACTGTTAACAGGTAAAGAAATGAGGGGAGCACAGTGGTGTGGATTGAATTTGAGCCAATTTTTGAGGTATCATAGATAGACTGGCACTTCGGTGTTTAATGATTTTAATGCTGCTTAACTGGATCTCATTTGCAGGTTGGAAGATGCATGTATCTGTGTTTGTTTAATGCTGGATAATTAGATGCCACTTCTTTTTCTCAGAATAGCTGTGACACCATTACATGGCCGGCCCCTTCACAAATAAGATTTGATATCTCATAAAAAAGACAACCCAACAAAACCAAATCTTATCTTGTACTTAATAATTTTATTTTGACTTGGATTGGGTATATATATATATAAAATTGAATATTGTTAAGATAGAAATTGTGTAAAGCCGCTTGTCCTCTCTTTATTTTATAATTTTATTTTGACTTTGATTGGGTATATATATATAATTGAATATTGTATAAGATAGAAATTGTGTAAAGCCACTTGTCCTCTCTTTATGTGATGACAACAATAAGCTGATTATAAAATAGTGACGGTGATGAATAAATGAGGTCATCTTTAATTTTTGTTTTTTTAACTTTTTTTTAATAACAAAATTTTATTTGTCCTTGAATTCGATGAAATGTATAATTATATTCGTTGTCCCATAAAATTTTATTTTTATATTAAAAATAATATTCCTAAATTATTATGGTTATGGTTTTGATGAGTTAACTAAGTCGATATTGTAACTTTAACTTTTAACATTTAATACTTTACTCTTACTTCTCAATGTGCAATACTTTATCATTGACACTTAATATTTATGTTTTATTTTTTATTTTTATATTTCATCATTTATTAACCTTTAATACTTAATGTTTTATCCTTAACCATTAATATGTAGTGTTTTTCCTTTATCCATAATGTTTAGTGTTTTATTCTTAATTGCTAATATGTAATGTGTAGTAGTGTTTTTTCCTTTAGCCATAATGTTTAGTGTTTTATTCTTAATTGATAACGCTTAGTTATGATAATGATATACGATTTATACATAGTCCTTTTTTTTCACTTTATATGATTTTTAATGTTTAATTATTTAGATTTAATTCAATACTTTATTTTTATTTTTTAACTCACCCATTCTACTAACAAAATATTTACAAAAATCTAAAAGATAAATTACAAATTATCAATAAAAATATCATTTATTATTATCAATGTAATATAAATTATAAAACACACACACACACACACACACACACACACACACACACACACACATATATATATATATATATATGATGATGACGATGATGATGATGATTAACCTCCACTAAGATCGAATTGGTTTATGAGACCTTAAGAGGGTAAGTGATTACTTGGGATTCTTTAGAATTTTGTTTCTATGTTAGAAAAACATTAAGAGAAGCTTTTCAAGATCACCATAGTTTTGTTGAGTTAAGAGGTTAGGAAGGTTGGTAGTGTGACAAATATTTTGAAAATGAGATCTAATCGAGGTATAGGCTGGACAATCTTAGAGAAAGTGTTTTTCATCTTCAACTTTCTTAGTGTCACAAAGGTGACACACTCTTTCATCCCATGACGTTTTAGGAATTGACCAACACTGAGTTTCACTATGCAGCTCATAAGAATTTGTTCTTATCTTTTTCTTTATACTCGTCAAAACAAATAGATAATTTTGATCTTCTAGATTAGGGTCGATTACATCCTTCTAATACCTTAACTTTTTTCCCTTCTAACTCTTTATCACACCACATTTTCTCCTTAAATTTTGACTTGATGATATTTTTAATAGTATCTTTATTTTGCAAAATGGTGTCTTCCATGATTCACCAATAGTTTAGCCAAGACTGAGCATCTTTATGTCATCCTCACTTGAGTCGATGGTGGTTACGACTTGATTTTGAAGCAATTTTAGGAAGCCTATTGTCTTGCATGTTGTTTAAGTTGTTCTTATACATTAGATATCTAGTCATAGTTGTGCTCTCAATGGGGGAGAGACTTGTTTCTAAGAGGAGGATGGGATAGGGTGTATTTCCTTTAATTTTGAGATTACAGGTTATAAAATTATTTTGTATTTGCTCTATTTTTCTCTAGGATTTACCACTTCACATCTATAAAGAATAACGGGTGTAAAGAGAGTCTCAAATAGGAGTTTCTTCTTATCCCAAATCAAAAGATCGATTGAATTACAATTATTGTCAAACTCATAATAAGTTTTCCATCCACCAATAATCCTTTTCTCAATACTATAATTCTAATTGAATTTGTAATAAATATCAATTCCAAGATATATAATCTAAGAAAAATATAAATAAGTTAAATCATTTATATATTGCATAATTTATATAGATCAAACTAAGATATCAATCAATGGAATCATCATCTTACAAGGACATAACTAACAACCTCTAACCCTCATAATGCTTAGCCATTTACTCTTAATTGTTTATGTTTAGTCTTTCAACATCCATTTTTAATGATTGGTCATTTATGCATGGTGTGTATCTCTTATTACCATTGGTTTACGATAAACCATTTATGCATGGTATTTATCACTTTATACTTTCACTTTTCATACTTTTTGGTAGATTTAATATATAATGTTTTATTTTTATTTTTAATATTTAATTTATAATTATTTATTTTTCAATTTTATTTATAAAAAATAAATTATAAAATAAAAATAAATTATAAAAAAATCAATAAAAATATTTTTAACTTTTTAATATTTAATTTATAATTATTTACTTTCCAATTTTATTTATAAAAAATAAATTATAAAATATTAAAGTTTGAAAAATAAATTTAAAAAAAATCAATAAAAATATTTTTAACACTTTATTCATATATAAAACAAATTACTTTGATGAATTACAAAATATTAAATTTAAAAAACTAAATTAAAAAAAAAATCAATAAAAATATCTTTAACACTTTATTCAAATGTAAAATAAATTATAAAATAATAATATCAGTTTAACTAAATATAAATTATAAAATAATAATATAAGTTTAAATAAATAATTAAATTTTTAAACTAAAATATGTCACATTATTTATAAACACATATAAATATTTTTTTATCATAAAACATTTTAATGATAAGAAACTAAGTACAATATAAGTATGGGTTAGATCCTTTGTTCCAACTAAATTTAGAAAACCAATAAATATCTTTAACACTTTATTCAGATATAAAATAAATTACAAAATTTAAATATAAATTTAAAAAAAATCAAACTAAAATATGACACATTATTTATAAATATATATAATTTTTTTTTTCATAAAACATTTTAACGCGTTTTAATGATAAGAAACTAAGTACAATATGAATAGATTAGATCCTTTGTTCCAACGAAAAAGTAAGCGAATATTTTAATGATAAGAAACTAAGTACAATATGAATAGGTTAGATCGTTTTCCAACGAAAAAGTAAACGAATCTTTGAATCCTATACTAATTATCATGTTATAAGGAATGCAATCAACAATCATTAACTCAACAACCATTAACTCCATCTCCAATAAACTTTCCTATGTTCCATCCTCCCTCCTCGTACTAATTTTCCTCATCTTTTTACCCATTTATAAGAGATATACCCATTTATAAGAGATATATTAGTTATAAATAAATTACTTCCTCTCACATATATATTTGATTATAAAACAAAATTTTAAATATCAAAATTAATATTATTAAAAATTTTAATAACAAGAGGGTTATATATTCCTTATATTTGATTATAAATAAATTATTATAAAACAAAATTTTAAATATCAAAATTAATATTATTAAAAATTTTAATGGCAAGAGAGTTATATATTCCTTATTATTGATATTATTAGATGTGTTCTCATCATGATTCTTAATAGTATGTACAAAAGAATTTCTTGTGTTTCCTTGAATCTTACATCATCATACACAAACTAAAACCAAACTAGATAAACTCTTTTTTCATTTGTTAATAGCTAAATCTACTAAACACTAACTACTTTTAGAGATCCATAACAACTTATACAATAATGGTTGTAATATTAATATATTACGTTATCTTTTCATTAGAATGCACAATTCACCCTCATTGAACATCTATTTGGACTATGTGTATTGCATCAATTCTTATTTCTATTATTAAGGTTGTTTGCATTTCATAATTTGAATCAATTGATAAAAAAAATCATTTTATCATCGTAAATAGATTTTAATAAAATTTGGTGTTTCATATAATAGATTTTAATAAAATTTTGTGTTTCATTAAATAAGAGATTAATTAATATGTATGTAATTAAATAAAATGTAATAAATTGGTTTTATATCATAATTGCACATGTAGATTCTTGGAGTGTTATGGCTAGGATTCAATTCTAGCAAACCATAATTGTCTTTTCTTGGTTTTAATGGCTATCTCAAACCCCACCTCAAATTCAACTCCTTCGTTTTCTTATCTATTGATCAAAATCTGGACTAGGGGTCAAAATTTAGCTCAAAAATCAAAGTTCTCGGAATTGCCTCAAAACGAATGGGTGTGTAACCCTCGTTGTTACGAACCCAACACAACTCGTTTGGATTCAAACAAACGTCGGATGAGAGAGATATCGTGTTCTATTCGAATCGTCAAACAAGTAAAAAAAAAAATGTTCTGACTGTACAGTCCGTACAGATGATGATGTGGCATGTCCGTACGATGATATGGCAGTTGGTGACGTGGTATTTGTTGATTGGTAGATTTTGGACGAATCCTATTGTGACACGTGGAATCATTTTGGCAAATGGTTTGGTGCCACGTGGCACCCTATTATTGGTTTGGTTGTTTAAAATTATTGTGGAGTCTGTGGGATTCGAACCCCGGACCTTCACCTCTGTCCAAACCTTTAACAAAGTCCGACCAACTGACGTGCCACAATATGTTACTTAATATATATATGAGTTTAAGTTTATTTAAATTTGTGTTATGGTTAAGTTGGCGCGGGGGGTTGGGCTTAGCCCCAGCCCACGGTCTTGTGTATTATGGCATATGACCTGTCCACAAATTTTGGCCCGCGTTTTGAACAGTTAGCCCGCGGTTTCGGTGTTTACCATATGACCCTGTCATTTGTGTGCGCCGGGTTTGGATTTGGTTTGAAATGGTTACAACAATGCCCACCACTTGTCGCTTGTTTGTTCGCTCTTGGAACCTTGGCCTTTTTGTTTGAGTGCGTGGTCACATGGTGACCCTTATGACCACGACCTTGGTGGTTAGGGGCTGGGCGCGCCCTAACCGTCCTACCGTTTTGTTCATTTTTCGGTTACGCACTGGTGTTAGGTTTTAGCACAATTTTGAGCGTGTGTGCTAGGTTGGCCACACAGAGGTGCGTTTTGGCGAACCAGAGACAACTAGCTTGAAGGAGGAAAATGGCAGGAGGCCTATCTTCTTCATTTTTTTGGCCAAATGAGGTGCCAAAAAAGCCCTTCTAGGGGTTTTTGGACGTTTTGAATCCATTGGCACTGTTTTCAAAGCCATTTGAGGACTTCTTTTGCAGGTTTTTCACCATTGAAGTTTTAGAGAGCTCGAGGGAGCTTGAAGCCCTCATTGATTGAGGTCTTGCTCAGATGAGCCCATGTATATTTTTTGTGATTGAATAATCATTTTGGATAATTATTATGCTCTGAACACATTGGGATAGGTTTTAGATCCATTTGAGGACGTTTACAGGTGTTTTTGCCACAAAGGAGCTCAGGGAAGCTTAAGGCCACATGTAGAAGAGGTCATGCCCAGATGAGCCATGATCCGTTTTCAGAGTTCTATTAGTCATTTTTGGGGTTTTTATGTATTCTGAACCCAATGGTACAGTCGATATTTCCATTGGAGTTGAGCAGCAACATGTAAAAAAATCTTTGACAAATTAATCCCAGAGAGCCAAGTCCATTGATGGAGGCTCAAGGAGATGTAGCCCAAAGAGGGGTGAACTCCTTTATCATGTTGTTTTTGTTGTGAGTGTTTGCTGGTTATTATTTACTGCAAGTTATTTTTGCTGTTGTATTTATGAAAACAACATATTTAATCTTGCAAAGACCTCACACATAACCATTTAAAGGAAGCATGAACTTAACACATAATTTATCTTGCATAATTAAGACATTGAGCAAGGTCCTGAAAAGTTTATTTTAATGAAGTAGAGGGTGCTTGCATAGCATAACAAGTCAGCCCACTATTTTCAGATCATCCATCCTTACAAATTTCTATAATAAGGATGGCATCAAAGCTTCCATCATATCCTCCTAATGTTGACTTTTCCCCTCAAGTCTGTGCATTCATTCACTATGGTTCCTCTCAATTGGGATCTATCCATTTTATGGTTGGCATGGCACATTTCTCAAGTTTCATTGGTGCTATATTTAAAGATAGTGGTGCAAAATAACCTCACAAGTGGATTCCAACTTCCAAATAGTTATATGTTTCAAGAGGCCCTAGCGCTAACCTTACCCATTGTTCAAGGTGTTGGTTCTATAGAAGTAATGAACATATATGAAAAATTAATGGCCTTTGGACAAGATTGGTAGATATTCACCAATGGATATTATGTGCCTAGAAGTCATAAATCAAAGAAGAAGATTCCATCTACCTTTTTGTTAAAGAATCCTTTATTGTGGAGTTTGATTTAGTAGAGGATCGAGGTTGGACCCTCAACTCAATACCTTGATCTTGGGGAAACTTTGGTTCATGTATTGAGATTTGGACTCCATATTTTGACCCAATTTTGTATTCTCTTTCCATAACTCTTGTTTGGGTTTGGTTCCCCAATCTTCCTCTCCATTTTTGGGGTTATGGTTCACTCAATTATATGGGAAATTATCTAGAAAAGCTCCACTTCATAAGTGAGGAGATAGAACATCAATGCATCACCATGCATGCATGTGTCTATGTATACATCGACTTCAACAAAGGCTTTGCAACAAAAATCAATTTGGTCACCAAAGATTACACATGGACCTAAAAGATGGACTACAGATATATTTCCTTTTGATGTAGGGCATGCTATGAAACATGGATCCCTAAGAGAGGACAATATCTAAAACCCTAGTGAAAATATACATGGTGGGATGGTGCGAAGGAAGAACATCAATAAATCTCCAAGGATTCCCATTTGACCAATCATGATCCACAACCCAATCAAATAACACCCACCTTGAGTGCAACATCTAGTGATAAATTTAGTTCTTTGTAGGATCTAGCTCCTTGTTCCCCTTTGATGGCGAGGAGGCCTAATGATATAGTGAGGTGTCATTCCCCTACAATATCAAACACATACAACACTATCTCTACACAATTGATATAAACAAATTCAATTCCTTTATTAAACAAACAACCACCACAACCTACAATTCAATTGAAAATAATCATAAATACACTACAATAATAAACCACTTAGTATAAATAACCACACAATAATAAACCACTTAGTAGAAATAACCACAGTCCTAGAATTCAATTGAAAACAAATGAAAATACAACAAAAACAAATTTGTAATATTTATTAAATAGATTAGCCAAACTTCTAGGCCTCCATTACATCTATAAATCCTATGCACATGTCTCTAGAATCCACAACCATCCACACTACACAAACTAAGTCAAAAGAGAGATAAAGTCCCTTTACTCATTCACAAAATTCATATTTATGCTTACGGTCCTTGGCGTTTGGCCTTACAACTACCCTACCTATTCAATTCCAAATACATTGCTTCATATACCAATGGTTGACAAAAATTCACTAAGGACAATAAATATTTCACTACACTAAACAATTTTTTCTAATCACAAAATAGAGCCAAAGCTAAGAAAACATAAACACGTGTAGGATAGTTGGAGTGTTAGGATGGTTTTGCATCAAAGTCTCTTGGTTGGAAAATTTTGAGCATCATGTTCAAAAGGTTTTTTGATAAATCAAAAGCTATTAAGTGCCCTATTTCTTTTCTTTATTTTCTTCTTTCTTCTTGGCCACACTCTATACTACTAATATTTTCTTCTTCTCTGCTTAGCATCCTTCTTATTCCTCTTTGTAATCCATATACACACAATCTATAATTATAATAATCTCCTCAAGTTTTTGTTAAACTTTGTCATCTTCTTTACTTGGATTGTCTTCATCACCATCACCATAATCCCTTCTACCACTTACTACACCTCATCCACTTGATCTAGTAGATACTGCAAATCTTATCCAATAGGGCTCACTACCTCAATCTTCTCCCTCACAATGGTGCTCACTTCCTCCCAATCATCTCTCTTCTACACCATTACCATTGTCTCAACAAACTCCAACAATGATTGCTAATTAACCTTTTCTATTTTTTCTTTTCTTTGTTTGTAACTACTCCTTTGCTACAATAATTTTCACCTTGTTATTGCTTTGCTACATCTTCACTCTCTTTCATCAACTATTCTTTCCACAACTATTTCATGATATTTTCTTTGGTTTTTTCTACTTTCTTTTTGTTTTTTGCGCATTCCACTTTACCTATAACAAAGTCAATACATACAACATTATGGGAATCAAATATTTCCATTTTCATCTCTTCCACTATTATATCTACAATAAAATCATCTCCTTGCAAATCCACTACTACAAGAGCACTCTTTTATGCAATACCACCTTTTTCCGCAACACCATTCATTGCTACAACATCTCTCCCTTGCAACTGTGTCACTACTTCTTGAGTTTTCTACATAAACTCTTTTCTCAATGTTTTCCTTGTACTCTTTTACTGCAAATATTTCTTTAGCACTCTCCTTTGGCATGCTATTATGCATTTCACTCACACTTTCCTCATCATTTTCCTTAACAACATGCACCCTACTTTCAAAATAAGCATCCCACTTTCAAAATAAACCCTTTCAAAATAAACACGAAATTCATGAGAATTCCTCGAAAAAACTATCCCTTCTCTGTTTATAATAGAGGTTGTTAGAGGAGGTGAGTGGGTGAAGGTTTTTTTATGAGGACACCTTTAAGGTACATACGTACCGATGCACACATAAAAATAAAGAACTGGTGCTTCAATGTTTAAAATAAATGTTATGCATTATAATAAAAATAACAAGCATCGATAAAAGTGCACCGATGTTTTGACCATTATGCATTGGTGCACATCACTGTTGCTAGGTTCACCGTGGTAGAGTAAAAAATGTTTTTTTACCAAACCAATTTTAATTGTTACACTTCATCACGTGATTCCAAACTCTCAAGAAAGCACCAATGCTTACCCTCCTTCTAAAGATGCCCTATTTTTGGTGCTCTATAATGACTTGGATAGCTCCATTCATAGACTCCATACATTTCTAATTTTTGGAAATTTCCACAAATTTTCATTTCCTCAGTAAATCATGCCTCCTCGGGACATAAGAGGCCAGGTAAATTGTTTATTACCTTCATGTTTTCATTTTCATCTAACTAAAATTTGAATTTATCTTTAAATTTGTTTTTTTTTTCAATTTTTTTTCCAATTCTACGTGATGCACCTAAACATACACACCAATGTCATTCAAGGAAGAGCACTGCAATAAATTAAAAAAAAAAAAGTGGTGCATCCTTTGGAATTACCCACAATTGGCGTGTAATTGGTTTATCCTTGTACCGATATATTCCACTTAATTATGCACACCACTAACTTTACGATATATAAAATTTAATGTTGCAGTGCAACTATTTTAACCAAATGCACTTCTGCTATTTTCAGAACCGCACCGGGACATATATTGGATGAATTGACATACTGGGGCATCTCATAGGACACCTCGTGCCTAGTGCTCTATTCTTTACAACACACCGATGAATAAAATGCGGATGCTCCAATATCATGGTAGCAACAATACATTAATAGTAACAAATCACACCACTTCAGTTGCTATAAAGAAATTTAACTTAGTAGTGCCCATAGGTCCAACAAATGCACCGGTGCTTGTAAAGAGCATGACAACGAGCTGAATTTTTCATAATTCATTAGTGCAATGCATCTTATTTGATGCATTTCTAAAATACGTGGCAGTGTGACAATAAGAGTGGAGCACTGGTGCATAAATGCTAGTAGTACACATCACAATAGGTTTTGAAAAATAAGCATAGTGGTGCGTCTTTTGTAAGGCATGTTTTATGGTGCATTGGTAAGACAACGCACCGCTAAATAACATGCCAGTGATCTGGTAAAACTGGTGCATCGATGCTTTCAATTTAACAAAGTGCATTGGTAAGTTTGCGCACTATAAACTGGACCAGTGTGTTCATATTAACACATCAGATCTCTTAAGTTGAAATGAAACAATTTAACCTAGTGGTTCCTTTAGGTAAAAAAAAATGCACTAGTACTATAAAGAGCATGACACCATACTGATTATTTCATAATTTAACGACGTGGTGCGTATTATGGGACACACCACTAAAAATACATGGCGGTGCGACAAGAAACGTGGCACACGAGTGCATGTTAGAAACAACACTGCATGGTGGTGTTTTTTTTTCCTGATATAGAGCATTGGAAGAGGGGAGTATGATTTGTTTTAGGTGCACCCATTACTATATTTTTATGCAAAAAAAAATTAATTTTATATTTTTTTAAATACAAGTTATTTATATATGTGTGTTTTATAGTTTCAATTTATTTATATGTGCCTAACAATATTTGTATATGAATCAGAGATGACAATGATGAGAGGAGGACCAACATCAACAAAAAAAAGTCGAGACACACACAATTGTTCATAAGTGGGAGGCCAGGGAGAGGGAGTGGGATTTTTTCCCTCTCCCTATTTCATAGTAGACACGTGCCATTTTGATGGATGTTGGCCTCCTCAAGTTTTATCAAGAGGGTACATCCCTTGAGGGGATCTCTTCATTTTTATAGTAATTGATGTCATTGGGATCATGGGAGATAAGGGTTCAGGGTCGGTCTCGATCTATGGTATCATTCCACAGAGGAAAATGTTTATTTCATCACTGGGTTGTCTAGGAGGAGGGAGGCTTTTCCCTAGTTCCCTAAGCTACTGTGATGTGTTGCAAGATTGACCCAGTTGGTATATGTGCAAGGATATGTCCGTCCAGACATTCATTCATCTTCAGAGTTCCAGGTTCCTTGTGGTTAGCTAAGGATACATTCATTTGATAGAGAGGAGGTTAGGTGCATGTGTCTTATTATATCGACACTATCACACTATAGATCTGATGGGAAACACATTAGTTTTTGTTTGTTGCATTATGTAGATAGTTTAGTGCATAGGCATCAATTGATTAGGTGGTCGAATATTTTTTTGAGACAATTTTGATTTCCATTATATCAATGTTGCACCGTTTTATACGGGACACGATTCTTCCCATTTACGTCAGAGTTATTTACATTATTTGTTGAGAGGTTTCATGCCACTCAGCCAATAGTACCCCACTTTCCTTCTAGGCCTATGCTTGATGTGTGTATGCGCATGTGGGGGAAGTTGTTTCCCAAGAAGGATTAGCTCGAGTTTCTCATTACTCCAGTCAATAGGGATGTATGTGATTTATTGTCTAGTGAAGACAATCCCTTCCTCAATATTCTATAGTACCAGTATGCGGGGATGGATTGGAGAGGATGTCCAAACATCAAATTTACAACAGTTGATCCACTAGATGAGAGAGGTAATATTATCATTACGTATAACGACCATCTATTATAACTAGGAAAACGAAGCATACAAGGTAATTTTTCTTTTTGTGTTAGGAAATTAACGTCAACAATATAAATCATAGCAATGCAAAATCAACGACGTCATAAGTAAAAGCATTACCAGTTTCTCATCATTGAAATCAATAACGACACATTAAACACATCAAAAAAAGGATAGCAACATGTAAACATAAATAGCCTCACCTCTTAGCACATCAAAATCATCTTGAAACAATTTATAAACAATGATCAACCAGATAATGAATATAAAATGACTACCCGCCCAACCTACCCTGCAAGGTTATGACCTCCAAGACACATAAGCAACGCTCAAGACCAGGATCCAATTGATTTTTACCATTTAAGGTCTGAGGGCTAGAGACTGTTCTTAGGAACCAGGAGGTGTCTACATCCCACTAACAATCAAGTCCAACATCAACTAGATCAATCAATCAATCCTAATCATCAATTAATCACGACGCAAGGGTAATCATTGTTGGTCACTATAATTGCTTAATTAATTTTAAACAACCAAGTGAAACATAAATTATCAACCCAGGGAAGTCTTTTGTTTCAAAGATAGCCACGCACAGTATATGCTCAATTCCAAAAGCAACTTAGTGTTGTAGTAAAGAAATCTATACTAATTATACTTGCTTGAATGAACTGAAGCTTTGAATTAAATCAGAGGAGAGTAACCTCCCTATTGCAGTTCCTTAAAGATCAATCTAAGAATACTGGATTACATTAAATTAATACTTGCAATGGGAAAGAATAACTATTCTGCAATCAAAGAACAGGACCCTTACTCTCAAACACAGACTTCAACAATTAACACTCTTTTCATGAAAACAATAATGCAGAAAACAATTAACTCTATCTAACAGAAAACAAAGCACTTAGTTCCTTTCTGTCTAAGCAGGAGCCTTGAGCCTTACTTCTATTTTTAGAACACTTGTGAAGTTGGAATCTACAGAGAACAGGGCAGTCTGATTCCTTTATTTCTGAGCAGGGATCCCGAACCCAGTTTCTGGCTAACACCAAGGGAAGTCTACAGAGAACATGATGTTTTGGTTCTTTCCTTTCTGAGTAGGAACCCTTAATCCAATCCCTGGCTAACACACTTGCGGAGGTAAATGAAACCTACAGAAGACAAGGTGTTGTAGTCCCTTTCTGTCTGAGCAGGAACACTTTAACCAAATCTCTG
>ML782066.1:1371222-1383922 GCA_009831015.1 Picea engelmannii | reverse complement strand
AACGTATAGTAATGAGAAAGGACGTTGTATACCTTGGAATGATCAGATGAAATGATAATATAAGTCTAAATACAGGTGATCAAGGGTATAATGATGGCAAAAAGTATGGGCAAAAAGGGTACATTGTGTGGTCCTAACAATCATCATCTTTATCAATCATACATTAACATTTAATTCGTGGTGCACGTGATATCAAATTCTAACAATAATTCATCAACATCAAATATTCACTGTGTGTGAGAGTAAACAAACTCTAGAAAAATCACATGTCAACTTAATTAACGATGCAAGATAAAACTAGTTACTAAATCAATCATATATCGACATAATTTCATGACGCAAGATTAATTAGAAACTTATTCATGACACAAGAGTGATCAACATTAAATTCAAAGGTGCAAGAGAATGTAAATACTTCATCAATCATACAACAACAAAGTTTGAGGTGCAAGTGTAATAACTTTATTTTTATGGCGCATAAGTGAACATCTATTTTATTTCAATGTGTGAAACAAATTCTATTATAACATACATCACATCATTCAATGCACACATTTAATCTTAATCACTTAATTAAAAACATCATAATCCATGGTGCAAGAGATCCTAAACACTCAATCAACAAATTCAAAACTGAAATGAGTAGCCACATATCCATGAGTCCAACAATTCTCCATTCATTTTTCCATTTTTGAAGATATTTTTAATATTGTGCACATATTGATCTACGATAAAATTTAAGGAGACAGACATATAAATCATAGTTCAGTTCTAAACATATAGGTCCTCTCTTTCAATTACACTATTTATTCTTGTCTTGGCAATGTCTAAATTATAAATTAGTAGAGGGGTTTCATTCTACTAAAACTCTTTATCACTTTGCCCAATTAAAATAATTAAAAGTAAACCGATTGATTTAAATTGAGACACCTTTATTTCTAGCATCTTAAAAAAAAATCTCTAAGTTAATATGCCCAATCAATGCAGAGAAACAAGGAGAATCGCCTAGGTGAAATCACAAGTTTGGGATAACTTATTTAGGCAAAACACAAAGGAAAGAGAAATCCAGCTCGGGAAATTCACACACCATGCAAAATTGCAAAGGTAAAGGGTAGAAGAACACAAAGTTTTCCATGGATTAGAGGGGAGGTTTACTCCCAACACACAAGGTACTTTTCATGCAAGAAAAATGATGAGGGAAGAGGGTAAACACAGAGCGTTCCCTTCCCAAACATACAGGGATAAATTTTTCATGGGTTTAGAATGAAGGTGCAGAGTTTGTGCTTCCCAATTCACAGAGAACTAGGTTGGATCTTTGAGCAAGTAAATAGACGTCGGGTTGAAATCTCATGCCAAAAAAAATACGCAGGGAATAAATTGCAATAGCATATGTTTAAAGGAGATATCCCACTCTGAAAAGAAAGTACACCACCATAAAATGCAGAGAACAAGAATGCCATTCATTGGCAAGGGATTGAAGTGGAAAAAAAAAACACAGAGTTACACTTGTACAATTTGTGGAGCCAAGTCATAGGGAATGTGAATGCTATTCGCTGGAAAATTAATTGATGGAATGACACAAAGAATGGCCATGGAAATTTGCATGGTCGTTCCCCCATGATGGCATGTATTAAAACACCCCAAATAAAAATGTAGAGAGTTAACATGGTAAGGCGATATACAAATTCATGATGTGAGGACAAGTTTAAAAATGTTGATATTAATACCAAGTCGTTGGGAAGCTAGGAAGATAACACAGAGCAGTTCACTCCCGATCAAACAGAGATTAAACAAATTTCGCTGAGTAAAAATAAGGTGGAAACACTGAGGGAAGGAGTGGTAAATACGCTGAGTATCAAGGGAAAATGCAAAGGCAAAGAGTGGTAAAATCATTGGGATAAAGTTACCATAAAATTCGTAGGAAAGAATTGCTAAAATACAAAGATCTGGAAGGGAAATCGCCTGGCAAGTTTACCCAAACAAAGAAAAACACAAAGATAAACCAAGAGAAAATCGTTGAGGAAAAAATGAAATCGCAGAGAAAAAAAATATGGCCTTCAAGGTAAACGAAGGGAGGTTTCCCTAGCACACAGGTCACTTTTAAAAGCAAAAATCACAGAGACAATAGAGGGAAGATGAACGTTAGGGAACTCGTATTACCGGGAAAATGAGCATGCAAACGGTGGGATAATTCCTCAAGCATCAAATAAAATATGCATCATAGATATCACTATAGTTAATGATGTAAAACGATAAAGGGTTTAAGTATCCATATGTATTTTAAAATAAAACAGTAATCAATAAAAAAAATTACACAATTTTACAAACTCAACATAAATACCATAACCAAAGATGAGAATTCGAAGATGTTCTCCCACGCTTGCGCTCCGTCCAACTCCCCTCTTACTAATCGTGAAGACTTCACCGATACCTCCCAGCCAACACTAGGAGTACTCTTCTTCTCCCTCAGCCCCCCGAGATGCAAAGGGGCCACACACAACCACAACCAGAATAATCTAGCTCCTAGCCCACCTCTCAAGGTAGAGATACAAATCTCTCTCTCAAGGTATGTATCCCAACTCTCACAAGTAAAACCAGTCAGAATTTATGCAACATAACCTTACTCATACTAGTCATGATCCATTCCTCCTCTCAGCCATTTCCTTTATAGAATTTAGTATTCTCACTCACTTAGACTTAGGCTTAGTTGAATATTTATTTGAAAATGCCTAGACCCTTAGGGATTATTCTTAATAAATTCATTCTTTAGTTGATTTATTAATCAATTAATTAATTCGATAGGCGCTCAAGATTTTAAGGTTTAACATTCGCTAAAGTTTTCTATGCCACCTAGATTTATTGACTTATTTTTTTTATACCCTGACGTTCCCTTCAAGGCGCACTTAGAGCTCCAAGAGTGCCACTCACCTTTGATTCAAATTTTAATTATGCGGTGTTCCCTTCAAGACACACTACGTGCTCCAAGGGTGCCACTCGCCTTTGAATGATTTTGGTAGTTTTCCAACCCTTGGAGTCAATACTCCATTCAGGTGACCTTGTGAGAGACTAAGGGCCTCTAAGGAATAAGGAACCTGCCTTAGTGTGTGCCCCTTAGAATATTCATGAGAGACTGTCTTAGTCTTCCCTCAGGGCATCGTGGATCTCTCAAACTAGGTAATCACTAACCTACAATTTGAGCCATGGTGGAAGTGCTAGTAGGCTGTGGCAGGGATGTTGCCACACCTCTCCCTCAATATATGGTTGCTATGCATGGATCCTTTACTCCTTATGTGAGTCTGGTTAGCAAGAAATCGTTGACCTACATCCATAAATGTAACCATGTCAATGATCCATAAAACATCATACTATAGATGATCATATGCCACATATGCATAAGTAAAAATACCCAAACCAATATAGTCCACTCCCTGACTCGATTCAGAGTCCAAGGAGGTCCATTGATGTCATCGACATCCTCAATCTGTCAAGTGTCCTGCACACTCAGGGGAAACTCGTCAATAGAATCTCTCAATACATAGATATCAAATAACATAACATCATAATCCATCAACATCATCACAAGAATCAATAAGCGAACAAACATCCATATACTCAAACCAGATCACTTGCACGCAATTGTCCTCAAAGAATAAGTCAATAACATGTGCTCTCAAGAGAAGGATGTTACATACACCCCCTCTTGTTTTAAACTTTGTCTTGAAGTTTCACAGTATATAAATGTAGTAAATAAAGCATATGAAAAGATATAAATGTCTAACTATCAAACATAAATGGAAACTATCGATGCATATCATATGCATCCTCCCAGGTAACCAAGTGTGGACTATAATTGTCCCACTGGACCTTGATCTGATCGAATCTTCAATGTCATAGCTGTCGAATGTGATGGTATAGAATGCGGATTGGATTCGTCATGAGTGCACCCTCATCCAACACCTGCAAGGAACTCATGTCAATCACATGTGTAGGATCACTAACATAATGTCTCAAAACAGATACATGAAAAACATCGTGCATACGCCTCAAATAATCAGGCAAGGCTAATCGATAGGCCACATGCCCTTTCTTTTCCAAAAATTCAAAAGGTCCCAAAAACCTAGGAGAGAGTTTAACACCCTTTCTAAAATTGATGGAACTCTTGTGCAGTTTCATGTGCAAGAAGACTCGATCACCAACTTCATAACTACGGTCAAAGCGATGCGCATAGGCATAACTCTTTTTCCGATATTGTGCTTCTTTAATCCTTTGTATTATTGTTTTCATTTGCTCTTCAATTTCTTGGATCACTTCTAGTCCTACCAGGACCCTATCCTCAAGTTGATCCCATCTCAAAGGCGTACGACAGGGTAGCCCATAAAGAAAGTAGAATGGCATCATCTTAATGGTGCTTCGATAGCTATTGTTGTATGCAAAATCCACCAGTGGAAAGAACTCTTCTCAACACTTATTTTGGTCCATCACGTACATACTTAACATATCTTCCAACATTTGGTTCGTTCTTTCTGTCTTCCTGTCTGTCTCTGGGTGATATGTTGTACTAAAGTTAAGTTGGGTTCCCAAGGCCTCTTGAAAACTAGTCCAAAATCGTCCTGTAAACACTGATCCTCGATCGGATATGATCATTTTAGGGACACCATGTAATCTCACAATCTCACTGATAAGAACTCTATCTATGTCTGGCACCTTACATCGTACACACAACGATAAAATGTGCACCCTTCGTCAGAGTGTCAACTACCACGAAAATCAAGTCATGCCTCCTCGCCGTCAATGACAATCCCACAATAAAGTCCATCAAAATGACCTCCCATTTCGATTCTGGAATAGCGTGTGGTTGTAATAATCTTGTTGAATGTCTATGTTCATCCTTCACTTGCTGACATTATAGACATCTTGCGACGTAGTTGACTATGTCCTCCTTCATTCCTTACAGAAGAATAAGGGCTTAAGGTCTGCCCTCATCTTCGTGACTCCTGGATGAGCCATGTACACTGCTCTATGAGCTTCGTTTAAGATTAATCTTCTCAAATCGTCGTTAGGAGGTATGTAAATTTGGTTATTATACCTCATTAAACCATCGTTTTCAAATGTAAATCTCTCAAAATTTGGTACCAACATGGTGTCTAAGTGATATTTTCCTTAACCTATTTATACCAGTCATCATCACACTGTAAAGTTATAATATTTTCTTGAAGATTCATCTAAAAAGGTATCACCAAAAATATGCATGATCTCTTACTCAACGCATCTTCCACTTTGTTCATTGTCCCTTTTATGTAGGTAATCTAGAAATTGTACTTGCTAAGCAATTCTAACCAACACTTTTTCCATGCATTCAAGTCACTTTGCGCAAAAATGTGTTGCAAACCACAATGGTCTGTTTTTAGTTCAAATTTTCATCCAATCAGGTAGTGCCTCCATACTCTCATGGCATACACAATGGCCAACAACTCCAAATCATGCATCGCGTAGTTTTCCTCATGCTTTCTTAAATTCCTTGAGATGTAAGCGATCACTTGACCGTCTTGCATCAAGACTTCTCCTAAGCCATCCTTGGATGTGTTTGTGCATACCAAGAAATCCTGGTCCATGTCGAGGAATTTTAGTATTGGTGTTGTCGTCAACAGCTCCTTGAGCCTTCAAAATGTTTATGTGCATTTCTTGGTCCATACAAACTTCTTTTATTTTTTCTGCGATTTTGTGATCGGATTTGCTATCTTCGAAAAACCTTCAATGAACAGTCGATAATATCCAACTAAAACCATGAAGCTACATACTTCTGGTACGTTCATCAACATAGGACATTCCATAATATTATCTACCTTCATTGGATCCACAAAGATGCCTTCGTCGGAGAAAACATGCCCCAAATAATGAATCCTCGATCGATAAAAAGAACATTTCGACAGTTTCCCATATAATTTGTTCTCTCGTAAACATTGTAGTACCAAGTGAAAATGTTCATCATGTTCTTCCATCATCCGAGAATATATCAAAATGTCGTCAATTAATACTTGAACAAACTTTTCCAAGTATTCATAGAACACGCCTGATTCAGATTATTTTCGGCCCGAAATGAGATTGGAGATATAGTAAAGAAATGCACAGAGATATCGCGGATATTCAATAATATAACAGAAATGTATCAGAGATGCAACCATAAACACAAATATACAGTAATACACGATTTCTATTAATGAAAGAAATGTACAGAGGCTGTAAAAATACATAGTGAAAGACTCGCTAGAATGGTGGCAACTTATCTCTGAGAAGAGATGTGACGGCTACTCGCATTCGCAGGAAGATGATTACAATGAGGCTCTGAAGGCCTTTTTACAATAAGTAGGAATGTCAAAAACCCTAGACATCCAAAAACCTAACCCTAGGATATGAAGCGCCAAAAGTCATGTGGGCCCCGTTTGGGTAAGTGAGTACATCAACTTCTCGGGGTCGTAACTTTTGCATACGATCTCCGTTTTAGGCGTGTGATAGCTCGTTGGAAAGGTATCGTAGAGGAGATTCATTTTTGGGGCTCAATAATGCATTCATCTATCATTAAGAACATATATATCAAAAAACCTTCATTTGGGCCCTCAAAATGGCCCCGAAAGTTAAAAACTGCTAAAAATAGTAAATTGCCAAAATTGCCCGAACATTGTTTTGAGCCAGTTGAAAAAGGCGAGTGGCCACCGATATCCACCTGGATCAATACTCCCTCCTTAGGAAGCAATGGTATCCATTGCGTTGAGTTCCCGAGGGAGAGGGAAAAACATTTGCTGAATCTGCATCTTGGTGTGCTGCTTGTCTTGCAGCGTTTGTTAAATCTGCATCTTGGTGTGTTGCTTGCCTTGTTGGAGACGTCACGCTACTTAGTTTGTGGAAGTTTTTCATGAACCTGTTGAGGCTGAGGTCGTTCAACAAGCCAGGCTACATGAGAGGATGATGTGCAAAAGGAATCTTTATGCTTTGTTTCAACCTTGTCGACTTGCTTCTGTTTGATAGAAGGTGCTTGGGGCGAGGCTGTAGTGGTTGTAGTGTCCTCTTGTTCTCCTTTTGAACAGATTGTGAAGAAGCTAAATTTTTCAGTATGAGATACTACCTTGCGACACTTTTTAGGTGGTATAGTAGTTGGAACTACCTCTGGTATTCTGTGATGACCCCCCCAGAGAAACAATGACACTGCGGGGTTGAGACTCATAAACAACATGGTGCTTCCACATATATGGTTGGCCCAAGAGAACATCACAAACATCCAGATTATTTTCGGAACGAAATGAGATTGGAGATATAGTAAAGAAATGCACAAAGATATCGCAGATATTCAATAATATAATAGAAATGTATTAGAGATGCAACCATAAACACAAATATACAATAACACACGATTTCTATTAATGAAGGAAATGTACAGAGACTGTAAAAATATAGAGTGAAAGACTCGCTAGAATGGTGGCAGCTTATCTCTAAGAAGAGATGTGACGACTACTCGCATTCGTAGGAAGATGATTACAATGAGGCTCTGAAGGCCTTTTTACAATAAGCAGGAATGCCAAAAACTGTAGACATCCAAAAACCTAACCCTAGGAGATGAAGTGCCAAAAGTCATGTGGGCCCCATTTGGGTAAGTGAGTACATCAACTTCCCTGGGTCGTAACTTTTGCATACGATCTCTGTTTTAGGCGTGTGATAGCTCGTTGGAAAGGTATCATCGAGGAGATTCATTTTGGGGGGAAAATCATTCCTTCAATCATAATTTATAACCTTGATCTCGAAAAACCTTCATTTCGGGCCTCAAAATGGCCCTGAAAGTTAAAAACTACTAAAAATAGTAAATTGCCAAAATTGCCCGAACATTGTTTTGAGCCAGTCGAAAAAGGCGGGTGGCCACTGATATTCACCTAGATCAATCATTCATCCTTAGTAAGAAATGGTATCCATTGCGTTGAGTTCCTGAGGGAGAGGGAAAAGCATTTGCTGAATCTGCATCTTGGTGTGTTGCTTGCCTTGCAGTGTTTGCTGAATTTGCATCTTGGTGTGTTGCTTGCCTTGCTGGAGACCTTGCACTGCTCAGTTTGTGGAAGTTTGTCATGAACCTGTTGAGGATAAGATCGTTCAACAAGCTGGGCTACATGAGAGGATGATGTGCAAAATGAATCTTTGCGCTTTGTTTCAACCGTGTCGACTTGCCTCTGTTTGATAGAAGGTGCTTGGGGTGAGGCTGTAGTGGTTGCAGTGTCCTCCCATTCTCCTTTTGAACAGATTGTGAAGAAGCTAAATTTTTCAGTATGAGATACTACCTTGTGACACTTTTTAGGTGGAACAGTAGTTGGAACTACCTCTGGTATTTTGTAGAGATGACCCCCCCAGAGAAACAACGACACTGCGGGGTCGAGACTCATAAACAACATGGCGCTTCCACATATATGGTTGGCCCAAGAGAACATCACAAACATCCAGTGGGGCAACATCACATAATACCTCATCCTTGAAGGGCTGGATGCCGTATGACAATTGGCATTGTTGGCTGACATGGAGATCTCGTCCTTGGCGAAGCCACCCGATGCTGTATGGCTGTGGGTGTGGTGTTGTCGACAACCCCAACTATTTGACGACCTATGCTGAGATGAGGTTCTTTTGGCTTCCGCTATCAACAATAAAATGCAGCGAGGTCCCCTTCACCCACATCTGTGAATGAAAAAGGCGCTCCCCCTCTTCAGGATCTGTTGGTTCTTTTGGTTGAATTGTTGCGGTCGCGACAATATCAGTGGGGTCCACGTCAATGATCTATGATTTACCATTATTTTCAGAATTAGATTCAGAATCAAGGTTCGGCTCTTTGTCTTTCATCTCAGCCACCAATGACTGTTTTGAGCGACATTCATCGGTGTTGTGCCAGGGGATTTTGTGGAACTTGCACCATTTTTCGGTGTCCTTCTTTGTCTTCCCGTGACCCTTCTTTTCTTGTGTCTTGGACTGGTTTTTGGGAGACTGTTTGTTAGGGATGTCTTTGTCATACTTTGGTTGTTGCGGATTTACTGATCCGAAATCCCGTTTGTTCTGGTGCTTAAATTTTTGCTCAATTTTAACAGCGTATCGATAAGAAACATCGAGTGATGAGATGTCCAAAAAATCCATTTCAGTCTGGATGTATCTATGTAGAGCCCCACGGTATTTCAGAACCAAATTTCGCTCGGAGTCTTTGATGCCCAGCTTGGTGCGCAAGGCATGGAAGGTATTGGTGAACTCCGGAACTGCTTGGCCCCTCTCTTTTCGCAGTGTGGTCCATCTCATGTATTGGTCCTCATAGTTTCCATTAGGGTAATACTGTTCCTTTACCGCATCCACAAAAAAATCCCAAGTGGGATCAACACTCTACATTCCAGACTCCTTCGTGGAACTTTGCTCCCAGTAAGTTTCCCACCAATGTTTGACATGAGGGAGAGATTTAAGGAGTGGGAAGGTGATCTTTTCTTTGTCGGAAAAATTGTGAACAAAGAAATAACCTTCTAGCAAAGTTAACCATTTTTCTAGGGCTTTTGCATCTATCCGTCCTTCAAATACAGGAATATCAAAATTAACTTGTACCTTGAAAGGCGAGGTTCCTCCAAAGTGGTCGCTTGATGAAGATACACCTATTTTTATCGGCAGGCATTGAAGGATGTGGGAAAAATTCTCCATCATTTCATCCCTCTGCCGCGTGAGAGCTTGCTCAAGCAACAAATTGATAGGGTCGTCTGCTCCTTCATTTTTCTTTTCTTATGCCATTGAGGGTTTCTTGGGTGTGTGAGAGAGATTTTATTCAAGAGAGACAATCTCGAGACCCAACCTGCTATATTCGGACCTCGTCAAGGACATGCACTGAAAAAACGATCAAGAGCAGCCTGCTTTGATACCACTGATCCAGATTATTTTCGGCACGAAATGAGATTGGAGATATAGTAAAGAAATGCACAGAGATATCATAGATATTCAATAATATAACATAAATGTATTAGAGATGCAACCATAAACACAAATATACAGTAATACACAATTTATATTAATGAAAGAAATGTACAGAGACTTTTAAAATACATAGTGAAAGACTCGCTAGAATGGTGGCAGCTTATCTCTGAGAAGAGATGTGACGGCTACTCGCATTTGCAGGAAGATGATTACAATGAGCCTCTGAAATCCTTTTTACAATAAGCAGGAATGCCAAAAACCCTAGACATCCAAAAACCTAACCCTAGGAGATGAAGCGCCAAAAGTCATGTGGGCCCCATTTGGGTAAGTGAGTACATCAACTTCCTGCAACTTTTGCATACGATCTCTGTTTTAGGCGTGTGATAGCTCGTTGGAAAGGTATCGTCAAGTAGATTCATTTTGGGGGATAAATCATGTCTTAAACTATCATTGAGAACCTCGATCTTGAAAAACCTTCATTTGGGCCTTCAAAATGGCCCCAAAAGTTAAAAACTGCTAAAAATAGTAAATTGCCAAATTTGCCTGAACATTGTTTTGAGCTAGTCGAAAAAGGCGGGTGGCCACCGATATCCACCTGGATCAATCCTCCCTCCTTAGGAAGCAATGGCATCCATTGCGTTGATTTCCCAGGGGAGAGGGAAAAGCATTTGTTGAATCTGCATCTTGGTGTGTTTCTTGCCTTGCAACGTTTGTTGAATCTGTATCTTGGTGTGCTACTTGCCTTGCTGGAGACGTCGCGCTGCTCAATTTGTGGAAGTTTGTCATGAAACTATTGAGGCTGAGTTCGTTCAAAAATATGGGATACATGAGAGGATGATGTGCAAAAGGAATCTTTGCGCTTTGTTGCAACCTTGCCTACTTGCTTTTGTTTGATAGAAGGTGCTTGGGAAGAGGCTGTAGTGGTTGCAGTGTCCTCCTATTCTCCTTTTGATCAGATTGTGAAGAAGATTAACTTTTTGTTATGAGATACTACCTTGCGACACTTTTTAGGTGGAACAACAGTTGGAACTACCTCTGGTATTCTGTAGAGATGACCCCCCCAAAGAAACAACGACACTGCAGGGTTGAGACTCATAAACAACATAGCGCTTCCACATATATGGTTGGCCCAAGAGAACATCACAAACATCTAGTGGGGAAACATCACATAATACCTCATCCTTGAAGGGTTGGATGTCGTATGACAATCGACATTGTTGGCTAACATGGAGATCTCATCCTTAGCGAAGCCACCCAATTTTGTATGGCTACGGGTGTGGTGTTGTCGACAATCCCAACTGTTTGACGACCTCTATTGAGATGAGGTTCTTCTGGCTTCTGCTATCAACAATAAAATGCAGAGGGGTCCCCTTCACCCACATATGTGAATGAAAAAGGCGCAACCCCTCTTCAGGATCTGTTGGTTCTTCTGGTTGAATTACTGCAGTCGCGACAATAGCAGTGGGGTTTGCGTCAATGATCTGTCCTTTACCATTATTTTCAGATTTAGATTCAGAATTAGGGTTCAACTCTTTGTCTTTGATCTCGGCCACCAATGACTGTTTAGAGTGACATTAATCGGTGTTGTGCCAGGGGATTTTGTGGAACTCACACCATTTTTCGGTGTCCTTCTTTATCTTCCCGTGACCCTTCTTTTCTTGTTTCTTGGACTAGTTTTCAGGATACTGTTTGTTAGGGCTGTCTTTGTCATACTTTGGTTGTTGCAGATTTACTGATCCGAAATCCTGTTTGTTCTGGTGCTTAAATTTCTGCTCGATTTTAACAGCGTATCGATAAGTAGCATCGAGTGATGAGATGTCCAGAAAATCCATTTCAGTCTGGATGTATCTTTGTAGATCCCCATGGTATTTCAGAACCAAATGTTGCTCAGAGTCTTTGATGCCCAGCTTGGTGCGCAAGGTATGGAAGGTATTGGTGTACTCTGGAACTGCTTGGCCCCTCTCTTGACGCAGTGTGGTCCATCTCATGTACTGGTCCTCATAGTTGCCAATAGGGTAATACTATTGCTTTATGACATCCACAAAAAAATACCAAGTGGGATCGGCCCCATATATTCCATAATCCTCTATGGAACTTTGCTCCCAGTAAGTTTCCCACCAATGTTTGACACGAGGGAGAGCTTTAAGGAGTGTGAAGGTGATCTTTTCTTTGTCAAAAAAATTATGAACAGAGAAATAAGCTTCTAGCAGAGTTAACCATTTTTCTAGGGCTTCTGCATCTATCTGTCCTTCAAGTACAAGAATATCAAAATTAACTTGTACCTTGAAAGGCAAGGTGCCTCCAAAGTGGTCGCTTGATGAAGATGCGCCTATTTGTTGATTAAGGTTGGTTGTCATTGATGTAAACCCTTGAATAAAGACCCGTAGCACAAAGGTTTGGGTAATGGACCCAATAGTGTTTGATGTAAATATGACTCATTATTTTTTTGTCATGGTTGATAAGAAGTAAATATGGATGAACGCCAAAGTGGTCCCCTTATGGTGAAATCCCTCGCGGGAAGATGCTTTGTGGAGTAAGAGAACCCATTCTTAATTATGGATTAATGAGATGAAGGAAAGTGAATTTTTCAAGGAAAATATCCTAGATGGATAGTTCTTGTCATGTCATTTCCGGTGGTATGTGGAACGTCACATAATTCCTCACGGTTAGAGAGTTATGGCCATGAGGAGTAGGAGACCCCAGGTTTGGATAATGGACCCAAGTTTGTTTGATG
>ML782066.1:1330600-1343041 GCA_009831015.1 Picea engelmannii | reverse complement strand
TTAAAGTTAAGGAAGGTTTGTAGGAATGTGATCATATACACCAAGTCTATTACAGAGCTACAAATCAGATTTGGATGATGAAATTGATGAGGGATTTTGGTTGAGGTACATGTTGAGTACATGGTTGAGACAAGTAGTTGATGAGTTGGTGCACATACATGAGGTGTATAGTCGATGATGTTGGTACATATTGATGAGTCATAGTTGATGAGTAGTTGACACATGATTGGTACATACTTGGCACATGGTTGGATGCACTTGTTTATGCTATAGGTTGATTACAGGTTGGTGCATGGTTGATGCACTTGTTTATGGTACATGTTGATTATAGGTTGGTGCATGGTTGAAGCACTTTTTTGTGGTACAGGTTGATTACAGTTTGAGGTACAGGTTGATGCATGGTTGATGCATGGTTCATATTTATTGGTACAGTTTTATAGTGGTATATCTCATAGTGATAGTGTGACACTGGTTTGATCATTCTACTTCTACTTCAAGGTGGAAGGACGGGGCAAGGACAGGTGGTTGTAGCCACCTTCCGGTTGTAGCCAGAGAACATTGGGGGTTGTAGCCTCCTTCTGGTTGTAGCCAGAGATTTGGGGAGTTGGAGCTTCCCTCAAGTTGTAGCCTGAGAAACTAGGGGGTTGGAGCCTCCTTCTAGTTGTAGCTAGAAAACAAAGGAAGTTGGTGCTTCCAATGAATGTTATTCTTCAAGACATATAAGAAAAAGCATTCCGTGGTTTTCTCCCGATTTGGGTTTCCATGTAAAACACTGGTGTACTGTGTATGTGTGTGATTGTTTATTTATTACTTCTCATTATTGGATAATAATTCTACATTGATATAACATTTGAAGAAAAAGGATTAATATTATGTTATTACTGATTCAACCCCCCTCTCAGTAATCCAACACTATTTTTATCGGTAGGCGTTGAAGTATGTGAGCAAAATTCTCCATCATTTTGTCCCTCTGCCGCGTGAAAGCTTTCTCAAGCAACAGATTGATAGGGTCGTCTGCTCCGTCATTTTTCTTTTCTTCCTCCGTTGAGGGTTTCTTGGGTGTGCGAGACCGATTTTCTTCAAGAGAGATAAGCTCGAGACCCAACCTGCTATACTCGGACCTCATCAGGGACATGCACTGAAAAAATGATCAAGAGCAACCTACTCTGATACCACTGATCCAGATTATTTTTGGCACGAAATGAGATTGGAGATATAGTAAAGAAATGCAAAGAGATATTGCAGATATTCAATAGTATAATAGAAATGTATCAGAGATGCAACCATAAACACAGGTATACAGTAATACACTATTTCTATTAATGAAAGAAATGTACAGAGACTATAAAAATGCAAAGTGAAAGACTCGCTAGAATGGTGGCAACTTATCTCTGAGAAGAGATGTGACGGCTACTCGTATTCGCAGGAAGATGATTACAATGAGGCTATGAAGGAACTTTTACAATAAGCAGGAATGCCAAAAACCCTAGACATCCAAAAACCTAACCCTAGGAGATGAAGCGCCAAAAGTCATGTGGGCCCCGTTTGGGTAACTGAGTACATCAACTACCTGGGGTCGCAACTTCTGCATATGATCTCCGTTTTAGGTGTGTGATAGCTCGTTGGAAAGGTATCATTGAGGAGATTCATTTTGGGGGCTCAATCATGCCTTCGACTATCATTGAAAACCTCTATCTCAAAAAACCTTCATTTGGGCCCTCAAAATGGCCCTAGAAGTTAAAAACTGTTAAAAATAGTAAATTGCCAAAATTGCCCGAACATTGTTTTGAGCCAGTCAAAAAAGGCAGGTGGCCATCGATATCCACCTAGATCAATCCTCCCTCCTTAGGAAGCAATGGTCTCCATTGCATTGAGTTCCCAGGGGAGAGGGAAAAGCGTTTGCTGAATCTGCATCTTGGTGTGTTGCTTGCCTTGCAGCGTTTGTTGAATCTGCATCTTGGTGTGTTGCTTGCCTTGCAGCCTTTGTTGAATCTGCATCTTGGTGTGCTGCTTGCCTTGCTAGAGACGTCGTACTGCTTAGTTTGTGGAAGTTTTTCATGAACTTGTTGAGGTTGAGGTCGTTCAACAAGCCGGGCTACATGAGAGGATGATGTGCAAAATGAATATTTGCGCTTTGTTGCAACCTTGTCAACTTGCTTCTGTTTGATAGAAGGTGCTTGGGGCGAGGTTGTAGTGGTTGCAGTGTCCTCCTGTTCTCCTTTTGAATAGATTGTGAAGAATCTAAATTTTGTAGTATGAGATACTACCTTGTGACACTTTTTAGGTGGAACAGTAGTTGGAACTACCTCTGGTATTCTGTAGAGATGACCCCCCCAGAGAAACAATGACACTGCGGGGTCGAGACTCATAAACATCATGGCACTTCCACATATATGGTTGGCCCAAGAGAACATCACAAACATCCAGTGGGGAAACATCACATAATACCTCATCCTTGAAGGGCTGGATGTCATATGACAATCGACATTGTTGGATGACATGGAGATCTCATCCTTGGTGAAGCCACCCGATGTTTTATGGATGCGGGTGTGCTGTTGTTGACAATCCCAACTGTTTGACGACCTCTACTGAGATGAGGTTCTTCTGGCTTCCACTATCAACAATAAAATGTAGTGGGGTCCCCTTCACCCACATCTATGAATGAAAAAGGTGCTCCCCCTCTTCAAGATCTATTGGTTCTTCTGGTTGAATTGTTGCGGTCGTGACAATAGTAGTGGGGTCCGCGTCAATGATATGTCCTTTACCATTATTTTCATAATCAAATTCAGAATCAGGGTTCAACCCTTTGTCTTTGATCTTAGCCACCAATGACTATTTTGAGCGACATTCATCAGTGTTGTGCCAGGGGATTTTGTGGAACTCGCACCATTTTCCGGTGTCCTTCTTTGTCTTCCCGTGACCCTTCTTTTCTTGTGTCTTGGACTGGTTTTCAGGAGACTGTTTGTTAGGGATTTCTTTGTCATACTTTGGTTGTTGCAAATTTACTGATATGAAATCCTGTTTGTTCTGGTACTTAAATTTCTGCTTGATTTTAATAGCATATCGATAAGCAGCACCGAGTGATGAGATGTCTAGAAAATCCATTTCAGTCTGGATGTATTTAGGTAGAGCCCCACGGTATTTCAGAACCAAATGTCACTCAGAGTATTTGATGCCCAGCTTGGTGCACAAGGTATGGAAGGTATTGGTGAACTCCGGAACTTCTTGGCCCCTCTCTTGCCGTAGTGTGGTCTATCTTATGTACTGGTCCTCATAGTTGCCAACAGGGTAATACTGTTACTTTACCGCATCCACAAAAAATCCCAAGTGGGATCAACCCCGTATATTCCAGACTCCTCCATGGATTTTTTCTCCCAGTAATTTTCCCACCAATGTTTGAAACGAGGGAGAGATTTAAGGAGTGTGAAGGTGATCTTTTATTTATTGAAAAAATTGTGAATAGAGAAATAACCTTCTAGCAGAGTTAACCATTTTTCTAGGGCTACTGCATCTATCTGTCCTTCAAATACAGAAATATCAAAATTAACTTTTACCTTGAAAGGTGAGGTTCCTCCAAAGTGGTCTCTTGATGAATATGCTCCTATTTTTATCGACAGGCATTGAAGGATGTGGGAAAAATTCTCCATCATTTCGTCCCTCTACTGCGCGAGAGCTTGCTCAAGCAACGGATTGATAGGGTCGTCTTCTCCATCGTTTTTCTTTTCTTCCGCCATTGAGGGTTTCTTGGGTGTGCGATAGTGATTGTCTTCAAGAGAGACAAGCTTGAGAACCAACCTGCCATACTCAGACCTCATCAGGGACATGCACTGAAAAAATGATCAAGAGCAGCCTGCTCTGATACCACTGATCCAGATTATTTTCAGCACGCAATGAGATTGGAAATATAGTAAGGAAATGCACAGAGATATCACAGATATTCAGTAATATAACATAAATGTATCAGATATGCAACCATAAACACATATATACAGTAATACATGATTTCTATTAATGAAATAAATGTATAGAGACTATAAAAATACAGAGTGAAAGACTCGCTAGAATGGTGGCAACTTATCTCTGAGAAGAGATGTGACGGGTATTCACATTCGCAGGAAGATGAATACAATGAGGCTCTGAAGGCCTTTTTACAATAAACAGGAATGCCAAAAACCCTAGACATCCAAAAACCTAACCCTAGGAGATGAAGCACCAAAAGTCATGTGGGCCCCATTTGGGTAAGTGAGTACATCAACTTCCCAGGGTCGTAACTTTTGCATACAATCTCCTTTTTAGGCGTGTGATAGATCGTTGGAAAGGTATCATCGAGGAGATTCATTTTTGGGGCTCAATTATTCTTTCAAATATCATTGAGAACCTCTATATTGAAAAACCTTCATTTGGGCCCTCAAAATGGCCCTAGAAGTTAAAAACTGCTAAAAATAATAAATTGCCAAAATTGCTCGAACATTGTTTTAAGCCAGTCGAAAAAGGCAGGTGGCCACTGATATCCACCTAGATCAACCTCATTCATCAATATCATGAATACCCCTGGGGCGTTTTTCAGTCCAAATGGTGAAACGATAAACTCGTAATGCTCGAACCTCATCTTGAATGCGGTCTTAGGAATGTATTCATCTTTGATCTGTAAGTGGTGATATTATGATCTCAAGGCGATCTTCGAAAACACTGTCGCACCCTTCATTTGGTAAAACAAATCATATATTCTTTCCAACAGATATTGGTTCTTGATCATTTCCTTGTTCAATTGACGATAGTCGATACAAAGTCTCCACGACCCATCCTTCTTCCATATGAAAATAACAGGCACACCCCAAGGTGACACACTTGGATGTATAAGTCCTAGGTCCAAAAACTCCTTTAGTTTCATTTTCAACTCCTGTAACTCAGGCATTGACATCCGATAAGGCATTCTTGCTATATGTTCAGTTCTAGGTTTTGATTCGATTGTAAATTTCAACTCTCTTTCGAGTGGCAAACCTGGTAACTCTTCTGGGAACATGTCTGCAAAAAATCTTACTACCAGAAGGTTTTCTAATCCTTTCTCCATGCCCTTGTCATTCAGTGCTAGGATTACATATATCTTGCATCCCTTGTGCATGCTCTTCTGTAGTTGTAGGGAAGAAATGAACCTTAGGGAAAATCCCTGGTTTCTTCCTACAATCACTCGTCTATATCCCTCATCATCGGTCAAACTCAACCGTTTCATCTTACAATTGAGTATCACATTATGTGATTCCAACCAATCCATATTGATCATGATGTCATAAGATCCTAATATCGTGATGTACAGGTTGGCCTTTGTTACAAAATCTTCCAAGTTGAGGCTACAGTCTGTAACCTTTCATCCAACCTTCTGCATGACTCCCAAATCCATTTCCATGTAGATGAAATCTTCATGTTAGACTATCTTTAACTTAATTATTTTTAGTCTTGCACCAGAAATAAATCTCTCTGTAGCACCTAGATCTATCAAAATACTAAAGGTTTGGTTAGCGATGGTACCTGACGTCTCGAGCATAGTAGACTGGTGCTCGACCTGGTGGTTATTCACCACTGCATGAATCCATTGGGCCTTTCCCAAATCTCCTACTGTAGTGTTTCTGGTTGACCCGACTGCTCTGACCCTCTCAACTAGACAGTCACATTGGTAATGTCGCTATCCACATGTCCAACATCCAGTCTTCAGTCCAGTACTCTTGGTCCCCGAAGTAGAAGTTGCTGACCCACTAGCTTGAAACCCTGGTATGATCTATTGAACAGGCCTAAACCATTGTTGTTGTGGATGAAATTGTTGTTGGTGTTGTGGTCCTCTATAGGGATTTCATTGCTGAGGCACCAGTCATCGTGGTGTCATGAACATGGATCCTCTCGGAGTACCCTAATACCATGAAGGATGACTAGCTAGTGTCTGATGCTATTGCACACTAGATGTCTCCTGTCCCATCGGTCTCGTATGCGTACTTCTCTGACCCCCATTGATCAACTCTTCCTCAACTATGAGGGCCTTTTGGATTGCATCTTGCAACATTTGAGGCATTAGGATCCTCACCTTCACATGAATGATGATGTTAAGGCTAAACACAAACTTGTTGACCTTGAGATTATCTATTTTCAGATGTGGAGCATACCTAAGCAGCTCCATGAATTGAGCCTCATACTCAGACACCATACGACCACCATGTCGCAAGGCATTGAACTCGTTGAGCTCGCACTCAATGAATTCCTTTGACAAATACCTTTCCTGGAACCGATCCTCGAACAATTCTCATGAAACATCTTTAACAAACATGTTTAGTTGTGGTAGGAGTGTCTTCCATCATAAAAGAGCGCTCCCTTTCAACTGAAATACCACCATGTGGAATTTCATGTTGGGGGTGTAGTCACGAAGTGCGAAGCACATCACCGTTTTCTCCAACCATGCCTCGGTAGCTGCACCATCCATGGCACCCAATAACTTGGGAAACTTGACATTCTCAAGTTATCTGTGAATGCTAACAGTACCGGCTGGGGCACGCTATGGACCCTCAGGGGGTATAGGATCCCTAACCTCATCTCTATCCAGACGATTAATCAAGGCCTCAGACATCCTCTGAAAGAACCTCATCAGCCCAACCACATCCCCCACAAAAAAAATTCTCTTGTCCTATGACTTGTTCTTCTCCTTGGGGGTTAGAACCCTCTGGTGTGGATGCTACTGGAGGCGTCACACCTCCTCTCCTAGCACCACATTGTCTGCCTCCGCGTCGTCCTCTGACCATGATTACCTACAGGGTCACAATTCAATTTAATTAGTGATAAATTATTAATCAAGTGTTTAATATAGTGGAAGGCGTAATGATCCCAAATCACGGGGTTGAACCCACTCTGATACCATATGTAACGACCTTCCGTTATGACTAGGAAAGTGAAGCATAAAAAGTATTTTTTTTTTTTTTGCATTAGGAAATTAACGTCAACAATATAAATCATAGCAACACAAAATCAACGATGTCATAAGTAAAAGCATTACCAACTACTCATCATTGAAATCAATAACGATGCATTCAACGCATCAACAAAAATGATAGTGACATGTAAACATAAATAACATCGCCACTTATCACATCACAATCATCTTGAAACAATATATAAACAATGATCAACCAGATAATGAATATAAAAATGACTACCCACCAAACCTACCCTGCAAGGTTAGGACCTCCAGGACACATAAACAATGCTCAAGCCTAAGATCCAATTGATTTTGACCATTTAAGGTCTCAGGGCTGGCGATTGTTTTGAGGAACCGGGAAGTGTCTACATCCCACTAACAATCAAGTCCAACATCAACTAGATCAATCAATCAATCCTAATCATCAATTAATCATGATGCAAGGGTAATCATCATCTTTATCAATCATACATTAACAGTTAATTCGTGGTGCACGTGATATCAAATTCTAAAAATCATTCATCAACATTAAATATTCATTGCGCACAAGAGTAAACAAACTCTAGAACAATCAAATGTGAATTTAATTAATGGCGCAAGAGAAAACTAGTTACTAAATCAATCGTATATCAACATAATTTCATGACACAAGATTAATTAGCAACTTATTCATGATGCAAGAGTGATCAAAATTAAATTCAAAGGTGCAAGAGAATCTAAATACTTCATCAATCATACAACGACAAAGGTTGAGGCGCAAGTGTAATCACTTTATTTTTATGGCGCAGAAGCGAACATCTATTTTATTTCAAGGTGTGCAACAAATTTTATTATAACATACATCACATCATTCAATGTGCACATTTAATATTAATCACTTAATTAAACACATCATAATCCATGGCACAAGAGATCCTAAACACTCAATCAATCAATTCAAAATTGAAATGAGTAGCTACATATCCATGAGTCCAATCATTCTCCGTTCATTTTTCCATTTTTGAAAATATTTTTAATAATGTGCACATATTGATCTACGATAAAATTTAAGGAGATAGACATATAAATCATAGTTCAGTTCTAAACATATAGGCCATCTCTTTCAATTACACTATTTATTCTTGTCTTGGAAATGTCTAAATTATAAATTAGTAGAGGGGTTTCATTCTACTAAAACTCCTTATCGCCTTGCCCAATTAAAATAATTAAAAATAAACTAGTTGATTTAGATTGAGACACCTTTAGTTCTAGCATCATAAAAAAAAACTCTCTAAGGTAATATGCCCAATCAACACAGAGAAGTAAGAAGAATTGCCTGGGAGAAATCAGAAGGTTGGGCGAAATTCTTTAGGAAAAAAGCAGAAGAAAGAGAAATCCAGCTCGGGCAGTTCACACACCGTGCAAAATTGCATAGGTATAAGGTAGAAAAAATGAATTTTGCCATGTATTTGAGGGGAGGTTTACTCCCAACACACATGGTTCCTTTAATGTAATAAAAACGCCAAGGGAAGAGGGTAAACATAGAGTGTTCCCTTCCCAAACATATAGGGAAAAGTTTTGCATGGGTTTAGAATGAAGGCGCGGAGTTTGTGATTCCCAATTTGTAGAGAACTAGGTTGAATCACTGAGAAAATAGACATCAGGTTGAAATATCATGCCGAAAAAAAAAATGCAGGGAATAAATTGCAATAGCAAAGGTTTAAAGGAGAGATCCCACTCTGGCAAGTACACCACCATAAAACATAGAGAACATGAATTCTATTCATTGGAAAGGGATTGAAGTGGAAAAACAATAACACAAAGGTACACTTGTATAATTTGTGGAGCCAAGTCATAGGGAATGAGAATGCTATTTGTTGGAAAATTAATCGATGGAATGACATAGAGAATGGCCATGGAAATTTGCATGGTCGTTCCCCCATGATGGCATGTATTAAAACACCTCAAATAAAAACGTAGAGAGTTAACACGATAAGGAAATATACAAATTCATGATGTGAGGACAATTTTAAAAACATTGAGATTAAGACCAAGCCATTGGGAAGCTAGGAAGATAACGCAGAGCAGATCGCTCCCGATCAAGCAAATATTAAACAAATTTCACTGAGTAAAAATAAGGTGGAAATGCTGAGGGAAGGAGTGGTAAAGACACTGGGTATCAAGGGAAAACGCAGGGGAAAAGAATGGTAAAATCACTGAGATAAAGTTCCCATAAAATTCATAGGAAAGCATTGCTAAAATACAGAGATCTAGAAAGGAAATTGCCTGGAAAGTTTACACAACCAAAGAAAAATGCAGAGATACACCAAGAGAAAATCGTCGAGGCAAAAACAAAATCACAGAGAAAAAAAATATGGCATTAAGGTTAACGAAGGGAGGTTTCCCCAGAACACAGGTCACTTTTAAAAGAAAAAATTGAAGAGACAATATAGGGAAGATGAACGCCAGGGCACTCATATTTCTGAGAAGATGAACGTGCAAATGCTAGGCGAATTTCTCAAGCATCAAATAAAATATGCATTGTAGATATCGCTATAGTTAATGATGTACACCGATAAAGGGTTTAAGGATGCATACATATTTCAAAGGAAAACAATAATCATTAAAAATCTTAACACAATTTTACAAACTCAACATAAATACCATAACTGAAGAAGAGAATTCAAATACGTTCTCCCACACTTGCGCTCCATCCAACTCCCTGCTTGCTAACCATGAAGACTTCACTGGTACCTCCTAGCCAACGCTAGGGGTACTCTTCTTCCCCCTTAGCCCCCCGAGCCGCAAAGGGGCCATGCACAACCACAACCAGAATACTCTTTCTCACATCTCACCTCACAAGGTAGAGCTACCACTCTCTCTCTCTCTCTCTCTCTCTCTCTCTCTCTCTCTCTCTCTCGAGTTGGGTATCCCAACTCTCACAAGTAAAACCAGTCAGAATTTATGTAGGATAACCTTACTCATACTAGTCATGATCCATTCCTCCTCTTAGCCATTTCCTTTAGAATTTTTCTTAGTGACCACTTTCCATTTGCACATTTAATTCATTTTTTTAATAATTTAATTAGGAATTATTTCTCCTATACATGTGTCACTTGTTCCATTAGTTGCACTAATAATTCCATAATTTAATTAAACTAAATGTCAATTTCCCTCACCCATCCTTAAAGTGCTCCTAAAACCACTCTTTGTTATCCCTTTATTCCCTTTATTTCCCTTTTAATGACCGATGCCTTTCTAAAACTGAGTTTTGTTTAAATTAGGAAAGTTCTTTACTTAGACTAGACTGATGCATTTCTATGCTTACACATCTTTATTCTTTATTCCATTCTCAATTAAATTCTAATTTAGTATTTACTTGCATAGGTGTATTAATCACTCCTTAGGGTTTAATTTTATTTTCATTGATTCTTAATTTGATTTAATTCATCCCCTTATCAATTAATTTAAAATTTTATTTTTTAGTCTTCTCACTCACTTAGACTTAGGATTAGTTAAATATTTATTTGCAAATGCCTAGACCCTTATGGAATATGATTAATAAATTCATTCTTTAGTTGATTAATTAATCAATTAATTAATTCTACGGGCGATCAAGATTTTAAGGTTTAACATTCGCTCAATTTTTCTATTTCACCTAGATTCATTGACTTATTTTTTTTATACAACGATATTCCCTTCAAGACGCACTCTGAGCTCCAAGGGTTCCACTTTAATTTGATTCAAATTTTAATTACGTGACATGCCCTTCAAAATGCACTACCTGCTCCAAGGTGTTGGACACACCTACCACACTTAGAGGGGGGGTGACTGAATGTGGGGATCTTTTCCCAAAACTTCCCTCTTACACAAAACTCATTAGTTAGCATTCGACATTTACTCATTACTCATTGTTGTCATTAATAATCAGTCAGATGTGAATACATATCAACAACATATATCAACAATATAACATCAACAAATCATCTCCACAAGGAACATAAGGAACACAAGATGTATGTACAATTTTTCTTTTTATTATGGACTTCAATCCAGGGGTTTTTCAGCAACAACTGAATAGAGTACAACTCTACAAGAGAACCATCTCTATATGAAAGACTCATCTTACATTCTCAGAACCAACTGAGATGAGGCAGCAATCCTCAACAGATATCAATTTGTACCATAAACAAGAGCATCAACTATACACCAACCTGTGACAAACAACCTGTAATCAACCTGTACCATAAACAAGTGCATACAACCATGTACCAAGTATATACCACTCATGTGTCAACTAATCATCAACAATGACTCATCAATATGTACCAACATCATCAACTATACACCTCATGTATGTGCCGACTCATCAACTGCTTGTCTCAACCATGACTAGTTTTGGATTAGTCAACAACCCTAACTTGAAATAATCATAACTTTGTACCTGTAATGAATAAATATATGAAACTGATACACAATTTTCTTCAGTGTGTTTAATGCAATTCCTCCAAGTGGCACTACTTGTAACCTCTCATAAAAGGAGTTATAGAGAAAATGACATACCTTGCTGAATTCTGGATTATTCTAGAGAGCGACCTTGTAGAGTGTGCCCCGCACAGAATATTTTTTGAATAACTATGAAACTATTCTAGAGAATACTACATACTGTAATATAACCAACACAATTGGTCTCATTGAATTGGGATCTTTTATGAAGATGTTATGACGTTTTTACCTGAAACACCTGTTTTTGACTAGTTTCAGGACTGGTCACAAACCCTATTTTCCACGGAGTGTAAATACCAAAATACAACGACCCACAAGATGAATTTTTAACAATAGATACTTATATATGTTTTCTCACTTTCATATCAATTTCAATATCTTAAGCATTATAGAAAAAAAGTTATAGCGAAAATGGTGAGATGACCTGTAAATAACATACCTTAGAAAACACCATCAAAAGAATTTATCCATCATTGCATTTTGGCATTCTTTTCTCCACTTTCCTCAGCATTTCGGCTTAGATATCCTTGGTTACATCATTCACCTATAGATATTCAATATGCTCAAGTTTTCCACACCAAAAATGCTCAATAATCTCTCACAAGAAGCTCTCCATCAATACTCCAAAAGATATTCTCAGAAGAAGCTCTCCATTGATCCACAAAAAGGATGATATACAAGATACCATTGATATATTATTTATACTTTCATCTTCTAGGTCACTTAACCCATTTTTAGGTCACTTAACCTATTTTCCTTATTTTAGGGTTAACCACTTTCCATAAATAGAAAGTTCTCCAATACTTTATCATTTAAATATTCCTTATTGATTTTGTCACCTTACTTTATCATTTCTTAATTTTGTCACTTCTCTTGATTATTTAAATAATACACCTTGAATTTGTCACTTTAATTTATCATTTAAATAATATTAACCCATTTCTAGGTCACTTAACCTATTTTCCTTATTTTTAGGGTTAACCACTTTCCATAAATATTCC
>ML782066.1:1299976-1324307 GCA_009831015.1 Picea engelmannii | reverse complement strand
ATATACCAATGAAACCACATCGATCCATCTTCATCATGTATCAATGACAACTCATTGATCCATCTTCATCTATGCATTCTCATCAAGGACAATACATATTATATTACATCAATCATCAATCAATCAATCCTTTGACATAAATCTATCACTTTACATCGATTCAATCAATGACATCAATCAATCAAACCATTGGCATCAATGACAACATGATCCAACACAAGGGTGCCACTCACCTTTGAATTTTTTTGGTAGTTGTCCAACCTTTGGAGTCAATACTCCATTCAGGCGACCTTTTGAGAGACTAAGGGCCTCTAAGGAATAAGGAACCTACCTTATTGCGCTCCCCTTAGAATCTTCGTGAATGACTATCTCAGTCTGCCCTCACAACATCGTGGATCTTTCGAACTAGGTAATCATTAACCTACAATTCGATCCATAGTGGGAGTTCTAGTAGGATGTGGTAGGGATGCTGCTACACCTCTCCCTCAATATATAGTTTTTGTACATGGCCCCTTTACTCATGTGAGTCTGGTTAGAAATAAATCGTCAGCCTGCATCCATCAATAAAACCTTGTCAATGATCCATAACCAACATCATAATATACACGATCATATGTCACATATGCAAAAATAAAAATAACCAAACCATTACAATCCACTCCCTAACTCGATCCGGAGTCCAAGGAGGTCCATTGATTCCATCGACATCCTTAATATGTCAAGTGTCCTGCACACTCAGGGGATACTCATCAATAGCATCTGTCAATACATAGATATCAAATAACATAACATCATAATCCATCAACAACATCACAAGAATCCATAAGCGAACACACATTCATATACTGAAACCGGATCACTTGCACACAAGTGTCCTCAAAGAATAAGTCAATAACATGTGCTTGCAAGAACGAGATGTTACATTATGTTTTGATAAATCTATTTGCATATTTTTATGTCTTATTTAATGCACGTGTAATTTATTGTAAAATTTAGTTTCAATTATGTTATTATTATTATCTATTATTTTGTATATACTGGCACATATGTTGGGGATGAGCTTCCCCAATAGGATGAGGAGATGGAGGATGCATAGGATCAACCTATAGTACAAAGACCTTGCATGCCACGTAGACCAGATCAGGATGTCTAGATAGAGGTGGAAGATCAACTATGTGGTGTCATGACTAGTCAGATAGTGGTACCCACACTAGTTAGAGACATATTAAAGGTATAGGATCTCTCTACGATATGGAGGAGTTTTCCTCATGGCATGGAATTTTGTATGCATCATATTGTCGGTGTCATCAACCTCATCGATAGGTTAAGGGGTCCTGCTCATGATCCTAATCCATCTGGCTCATCAAAAGACCCATCCACATCCTCTACTCCACCACATGGTCCTCCTCCTATTCTCGCTTCTCCTCCACATGAGTTGACTGCACCGTCCACTGATCCTTCTTCTTCCCCTCCACATGTTTCTAAAAATGCATCCACATCCAATCCTCCTCCTCCTCCTCCTCCTCCCCCTACACAGGTGTCTTCTCCATCCACATCGGATCCTCCTCCTCCTCCTCCACTTTTGTCACCATCCACTGATCCTTTTCCTTCTTCTCCATGTATGTCAACATCCACCAATCCTCCTCCTCCTCCTCCTCCCCCTACACATGTGTCTTTTACATCCACATCGAATCCTCCTCCTCCTTCTCCAATTTTGTCACCATCCACTGGTCCTTTTCCTTCTTCTCCATGTGTGTCAACATCCACCAATCCTCCTCCTCCTCCTCCTCTACATGTGTCACAATATTTTGATGCTTTGGACACTATGTTCACATCGATTACTATTGCACATGTTGATGATATTGATAGAGAAACATTTGATAGTGCAGTTATGTCGAAATTTTGTTTTGAAATTATTATTGATATATCCTATACCTTTGGTAGTAGAGACATTGATGCATCTGGCTTAGGTGGTGGACCTAACTAGTAGTGGTAATGATTGACATGAACATTGATTGTTTTATATTTGACTTGAGCTGTATATATGACATTTTTATTACATATTTTGTTGAGATGTATGTTTGACATGTATATTCATATGTATATCGCTCATGTATATTATGTTTTTCATATAATGTCGTGGTTTTTGTTGTTTGATTTATAAAATGTATTATGTGTATGTTAATGATTTCAAGTAGTTTTAAAGTTAAATTTGAGATGTAGAACTCATTTAAATTTACAGTTGCCATATAATGTTTAACTTTACTTTTATGAAATTGTTTAATTTGGATTGTGATTGCAACAAGTGTTAGCCATTAATGCCATATAATGTTTAACTCTTATTCAAGGTGAATTGTTTGTTGTCGAATAAGATACACTATGTTTATTAAATGTGTTTAGAAATAAAAATACTTAAATATGATGAGTGAAATGATTGTGATTTGAATATTTATGTTTTTTTCATATATTATAATAATAACATTATAATATAATTATTCACTAATAATAATAATAATGATGATGTAACAATAATGTTATTTTTTAATTTTTTATTATTCAAAGATTTCAAGACAAAGTTATAGTATAATTGTTCACTAAAATCAAAATCATTATATTTTATTAATATTTAGTTTTTTCAAAGATTTTATTAATTTATATTATCCAACTATTATAATATATGGAATTTATTGAATTAAATTTAAAATACTGAATATAAAGAATAATAATAATATATGGTTTCACAATTTTTTACTCTAATACTAATTTTATGAATCTTCTATTAAAAAGGAATATCACCAAACATTTTGTAATTAGTATTTTAAGAATTAGTAAAATTAACAAAGGTTTCTATACTTTTAGATAAGTAGGGATCATTAAAATTTTCCTTAATTCTGGCTAGGCTCTAGAAAAATACTCTTTTAGAATTTTCATGTTCTTCCTATATTGACACTTATTTCAAGGATAATGTAGAAATAATTATTAATATAAGTTTATATGATTATAAAACTAAAGGATGGAGTGGAATAGATGAAGGTCATGATAGTTGCACTAGTTAAGGTTGAGAATGTCATCAAAGTTGGTAATGTCAACACCATAAGTGTGATTCTAGAACTCATAGATGTTGCACAAACTTATTTTGTTGGAATTGTCCTTAGAAGTCCATCAACCTAAGTATATATTTATTTGAATTTTGATTTTTTCAAACAATACAAATTTTGAGGTTTGATTTTTTAATACCTTCATTTTTTGTTAAATAAAATATAATTTAAAATAAATGTTTATGACTGTACGTCACCAACTTTGTGATATCTCAATTAATGCTTAGTAATTCGAAGGTTAACATCAACATATGTTAATACAATACAACATAAATTTGCTATAATAAATAATAAATATGACAATAAAAATATATCCAAACCACATCTTATGCGTGTATTATTATGTATTTTCAATATGGTGGTTGTAAATGGTTGTTAACTTTTTATATCCAACAAAATTATATAAAATGAAGGGAAAAATAACATAATTGGCCATTATAGATACCTATAATATAATGACACATCCACAATATAAATGTCGAAACTAAGCATTTACAAATCGGTCTTTGTTGCCATCACCCTGATTATCTGCCTTGCTTGGCATTATACCATTGTTGTTCTCAAAAATATGTTGAGATATCAGATAATGTCTCGGTACAAACCACCAATCTCCATCCAACACATCTGGGTAAAAAAACAATTGGTTGCAATGTTTTGGGAAAACATAAGGCACCTGAGTTTCAACCCACATTTTTTAGATTTAATACATATTATCCCACTATCACAACATTCCTTTAAATTTCTCTGGTCTAAGATATACCACCACTTGCAACATAAAATAACACATTGAAATGATGAGAAGTCCATTTGCATGATCTCTTTTATCTTTCCAATGTAACATTACTTCTCCTCTATTAGGTTTTGATCATGATGGCTATCATGACTAGATTGGTCAAAACTGACCTCCACTCCAAAATCTTGTCCGATGTGTTCATGATCATCATACTCAGTGCAAAATTTATGTCCATATTTCCACATAGATGGGAACAAATGCACCTGTAAAAATGTGAACAAAGGACGATGTAATATGTCTAATAACTGGAGCATTAATAAAAACATAATACATGTTGCAATTCAAATGTGCAATATTATAAATAGAGTGTGGTACTCAGAGAGGTTATTATAAAGTTTTTTCACCCAATCCTTATTTTTAGTGCATCCAAATATTCTCCACATGGGTTACAAATGGACACCACATATTTCTCTTATATCTGGTCAACCACCCAAATGTTGGGACATATTTTTGACATATTTTCTTTTAAATGATCAAGCTAAGGCATGCTTCTACCATTCAACCATATAAATTATTTCCTGTCACTGTCCCATTTCCTTATTTTCTCTCTAGACAACATGAACCATGGTCGCATTTCCTCCACATTGTAAAGAATGAATTTATTGATGGCATCAATTTCTAAATTCGTTGATGTGTGCAAAAATTCAAAACGAATAGCATGAGATCAAATATATATGATCAACTTAAAGAAGAAATTTATTGATGGCATCGATTTCTAAATTCACTGATATATACAAGAATTCAAAACGAATAGCATGTGATCAAATATATATTTTCAATTTCAATGTAAATAATTTATCTATACTAAATTGACAAAATATAACTAACTTACTCTTTATCAAGCACCTTTTTCCATTCATTTAGAGTAGCTCCCCTTCCCTTTTTTTCTCATCTTGATGGTCATCCCAAATGACTACCCCTGTTGTGTCTTCATTTTTCTTGATGTAGTCATTGGAATAATAGAAAGACTCATATACTATGAACCCTTTTACCATAGAGCCCTCTGGTTTTTCCCTTTGTCGAACAAACCCCTTCAAGTTTTTGATGTACCTCTCTAAGAAGAACATCCAATGACATGAGAACACCCCAACTAATTCAACCTCATTGGGTAGGTGAATTAGAAGATGGACTTGTAAGTCCATAAAACTTGTGGGCAATTCCTTCTCAAACATACAAACAATCTCAACTATCTCTCGACGCCACCATGGAATAATATCCATATGAATCTCCTTTGATGTGATCCAACGTACAAATGCAGATAACTTCGATATGGCACGTTGCAGGTCCTGGGGGGAAGTCATGGTTCACATAACCACACATGAGCAAAGGATAATGACACTACCAAATAGACACACATATCATTAATTTCCATAAAACCTTGAGTGCATAGCATATTTTTACTGACATTTTAAAAGAAGAATCATGTATTCAACATACATACCCTTCGAAGGTTCAAATGATCATGTGATTTCAACCCCCAAAAATTCCCTTCTATAATGAAACAACCTTGTAGAGTTGACCCATATAAAGAAGGTTCCTTCACAGCCAAAATAATATCCTTCACCATAGAAAGATCACATTTCTTCAAAATCCATGGGACATCACCTTCTTTAAAAGGCCAAGAGGGACCAACCTCTACTCTAGTTATTTTCTTGTCCAATGTGTCTTTTTAATATTTGAAGCAATAAGATCTCTCCTAATAGCCAATGTGTCTCTTTTATTCAATGATATGTGCCTCCATAAAGAAGATGAAACAATTTTGAATATATGCATGGGATCTTGTAAGTGACCAATATTAAGATGATCCCAATATGAAAGTATTGAAGCCTAAAAAAATCCCCTAAATTTTTGACAAAAATAAAGGGGCCCTTATTAAAATTTTGAAAAATACTACCTTCAATTGCATTTCATTAGAAGGGATGCTTTGATGGTTGTTTCTATTTCTTGAGTATTTGGCTTCAAATGCTTTATGATCGATGTTTTTTCTTTGTTTCTCATGGGAAATGGTGACTTGATGCTATTGGAGTAATTCCATTAATGAAATTTCATGCATATTTTTAACCTAGTTATTATGATTTTAGTGATGAGGTTGTTGTGTCATGTAAACTTATTGGTGCATCATATTTCTCCACACACATGGTTGCTCCTTTAGATTATTTTTCTCTTTAATCATTCAACATGGTGTGCATGTTCATATGAACTCATTCAAATAAATTCCATGCCTTAAATTGTTAAAAAATAAATTTATCATTATCAAGGTTTGGTCTTCAATACATACATGAGTTATTTAAACATTTTGGTGGATTGAAATAAATTACATGAATTATTTAAACATTTTGGTGGATTGAAATAAATAAATTAAAAGACAAATTTTAAGATGATATATATGCACCTTAGAAAAACATATGTTAACAAACAAAGATGAGCAGATAAATTTGAATTTAAAAAAATACATCAATTTTTACAAGCTTTAGAATTTTGTTAAATAACAACACTATTTTCTTAATTTGTACTTTTCCACGAGATGAAACAAATAGATGAAAGCTTACTTATCTTAAGTTTAGTATGCATCTTGAGAGAATGCAATTAAAGGATTAAAGGTGATACATTGGTTTTTAATTTGGAAAAAAACCTCTAATTTTTACAAAGCTCCTACTTTGATCAAAAATGAATTTTTAAATTAAACAACTCACTCCATCAATGAAATTTGGCATTTTTAGAACCAAAAGAGAACATATTTTAGGATTATTAATCATTGAAAAACGTATCTTAAGTTGGAAACCTCCAAGTTGATTTATGTATTTACTCCATGCTTAAAAGAAAACCCCAAATTTATATGCTCTCAATGCTCATTTCCACTTTTTCAAAATTCTTTGTTGGATACATTTTTAATCTTTATTTTTTTGGATTAGTATAACACGTGGCATTGAAAGATCCATTTTTAATTAATTCCAATATTTTGAATGACAACAACAAAGAATTGACCGTGCCATTGATGACGTAGCAAACAATATGCCCACGATCACAGGGGTGGTTCTGCCACGTTGCTGCCATGAAGAATTATGGAAGAGGATAATGAAGCGACCAGAGATAAGTAAGTGTCATGTAAGTTCTCACGTGGTTATAGAGTTTGTATTACAATGTGCGCAAAGGTAAAGAGTGCAAAAGAAAAGATATATCATAATAACAGATTTCCTGTTTTCCACCCATGATAATATGAGATTTCACATGAAGGGTTAATGGAAGAGTCAAGCTACGAGATTAATGTGGATTAGATCGCATGCCAAGTTATTACCAGAACGCCAGAGAAACCAAAGCAACACACCTAAGCACGGGGTCACCCCATCAACGGGATATTTCTTTTTCACTAGGCTAGAATTTATGTCAGTAATGTTGAGGTTGCAAAGATTTATTTCAGCCAATTGTAACAAGGAATCACTTACATAAAACCCAACTATGTAAAAGCGAAATCAACAAGTGATAAACCAAATCTTAAGATTAAGAATTCCTTTTGAAATCTTCAGATTAAGAATTCTTTTTGAAATCTTAAGAATTAATCTTTTCATCTACAAATAATTAAACTTTGCTCTCGATAGGATCAATAGTTAAGATTTATTTTCTGCAAGTTTAGGATCATTTAGATCAGAGCATAAATGATTAAGTCTCTTTTCGAAGAGAAAACTTGTTGAGTGGCAAACCAAGCCCATGAAATCAGTTGGAAACTACCATCCCAAACACAAACACGTCTAATTGGGGCCTATGATTGGGAAGTTGCCCCTTGTTGTAGGAGGGAATTTTCCTGCATGTTAACAATTGGAGCTAGGAGGGAAGATGACAAGCTGGTCTTATGGAGCCATTCACTTGATTGTTTTTAATTGTTCATGGATCCTATACATATTTTTGTTTTGGAACATGCTTTCAATTCACCTTGGCCTACTGGAAGCATTCCCAAGAAAACATTTGATTCCTTGTGTAACGTGAAGTTTTATAGTGAGGGTGAAATATATGCATTTCATCATCTTTCTCATTTCAATATTAAATTTAATTCTTTTAGAATATTTAATGAAAATGAAATCTGCAGGTTATTCACTCTCACATTACAAGGGAGAATCAAAAGGTGGTTTTAGATGTTTCCAATAAAATATATTCACATGTGGAAACAATTTATGGAGTTGTTTCACACTGCGCATGAGGATTATAATTACAATGATGTGTGTTTGGAATTAGATAATATGTGCAAGTATGGAGGTGAGTCTATTGATAAATTATTTTCCATATGTATGTTAACTTGCTTCAGATTTCATGAGAAAGATCAACCTTCAAGAGAAGATGCACTAGATTGGTTTCTCTATCTTAATTCTCTTTCTAACACACACGATCAAGAAAATAATGATGAACATGAAGTGGATTCATTTCATGATATGCATGTTACTAAATATGTCAACTCATAAGATTCAAGATCTAATTCTATCGATTCCACTATTAACACTGAAACTATTATGCAACAACAAATGATAGGATTTCATAACGTACAATTTTAGGAATAAGATACTGTGTCTGAAAATTCCATTCTTACATTCAACGATGATACTGAAACTATTGTTGAAATACATATGGTGGGAGAAGACTTAAAAATTATAGGTTTTGAAACTGAAGGGATAAGTGATGCTATATTAATTTTGGCATTTCATTGTCTTATTATCATGTTGAACCATGTCCCCTCATCCTTACCCAGAACTCATCATCAAGTCATAGTTTGCACAATCATGTTTCTTTTGAGACAATTGACGAAGGTTATCCTATCAAAAGGGAAACATTTAACTATTTACACTCTAAAATTTTTTATTCTTTGTATCCAGATCTATTTGTTGACCATAATATACACTTTGATATTAATTATTTTCAAGTTAATTATATTCTATGGTCAAAATCTAGTTTGATGCAAAGTGATGAAAAAATATCTTTCAAGAATGAGGGATATGTGGCTATTCAATTTAATTCATTTCATGATTATGAAGGATAACATGATATTTTGATACTTCTTATGAGACGCATGCATGCTTACCTAGTTCATATTATGTCATTAGAAATATTAACTTGGTTTGTAAGTAGGAAAGGGATCAAATTATTTTTTATGATGTTTTAGATAATGATGACACTAAAGAAATTCATTGCAAGATGATGGTCATATCAAGGTCTCATGTCTTTAATTCCAAGTTTGAAGGTGGAAGGAAAAATGAGGTAATTTATTGCAAGGTAATATCAAACTCTCATTTCGTTTCTTTTCAATATAATAACGATGAAGTTTCTTTAGAAAAACTATCCTCTACTAAACCCCTTTCATATTCTTCAAATCATGATCTTGATAAGCTTCTTTCTAATCATGAACCTAATGAGACATCTATTCTCTCAATTAAATATTCACAAACATTAAATGACTTCCAATCTTCTTTCTATGATCCAATTGAATCTTGGTTGGACAAATCATTTATGAAGAAGTTTCCATTTCATTTCCTTCTCTTTGTCAATAGAAAACTATATTCAATTCTTCCCATCTTTAAATATGAAGTATTTCAATCCCAAGTACTAATACTTGACCAATTTCTTTTTGCAGGATTGGATTTACTTTGATGGTTACAATGGAAGTTTGATTTCACATAGCCTTTAATAATCAAATTAGTTTGGATTATGTTTAGAAATAGATTAATTAGTTTAGTTTTGGTTTGTTTTCTTTCACAAATAAATTACCTCTCTTTTTTTACTTAAATAAGTAGTTATGGAGTAATACGTCAATGCTAAGCTAAAGACGAGCCATCATCAAGATGCATTCAGGGAGGGAAGTTCAATTTAACTTCCTTCTCTATCCATTATTTATCATCTTGCTTATAATTACTTTCTTTAATCATTACTTGTCAAGTCCCATTTTTAACTTCTAATAATCAAGATTTAGTTGTGAAATGTTTAAATGCAATAATTTTTCTATGATTATGAAGCATGAATATATGAAGAGAGAAAAACAAGAAAGAATTTGATATTGGGTTACACATAAATTTTTATTTTAATCTCTTTCGACATGTAACTTAATGAATGTGGCTCTCACATTTTCAAATTGATGTCATAACTGTACATTAATTTAGGTTACATTTTTGGGTTTGTCCAAAATTTTCTAGTTTTGTTTCCTTTGTGTTATTTGCTTTTAATAAGAAGACTTGGCTGGATCAACATCTCATGCATTGATAAAGAGATTTTTTTTATCAAAATCACAGTTTAAAAGAAAGGATGTATTTTTATATGAAAAACATTTGAATAATCTAATAGGGACAAAAGTTTAAATTTACAATTCAACATATGCCTCAAAATCTAGTTCCTCCTTTCTATTTTGACTTGTGATATGTTAAGATATTGGTTTATATTTTTTCCTTGTTGAGATGTTCATACATTCTGGTCTTATCTGGTTTGGCGCTTATTTTATAGATCATTTTAATTATACAGGTTTTTGTACTATTCTATATTTTGTTTTTCTTTTCTCACGCTTTCAAGTTTGCTTTATTGTTACAATTTTTCCATTGGAGATTGGACATTTGTAGGTTTTTCTGTTTGCTTCTGTTTGCTTTAAATTTTGAAAGGGATTATAACCCTCGACAAATAAATGATAATGTTTGGTTCGTGCCTTAATGCATGTCTACAACTGAAAGCATTACACTTAATCATCTATACGAATTTCTATGACTTATAAGTGGAATTTCTATATTTATGGTGAAACTCCTTTGTTAACATGAATTCATGTTTATAGCATTGACCCATTAACACTTTAGGTTTCTTACAAAGTGTCTTTCCTAAGCTCCATTCATCTCACATTAAAACAACTTATACCTAAAATTATTGATGGAGGGAAGACCTTAAGCCCAACTTTGGAAGTGAGCAAACTGCCAAGAAAATCTAAATAACTATGGTATCACCCCACTTCCTTAAAAACCTAATTGCACATGGAATACACATATACAAATCATCAAGGGTGTAACAAAATAATAGGGAAGTTGGAAGCACTTTTCAATGTGGGAAATATAAGTAATCCCGTCGGGGCTATGAATGCTTGTTGGCAGTGGGGCCATACTTGTATGATACTAAGGAAACTTTGTCAGGGCTATGTATGCTCGCAGGAAAAAAAACAATGCCGTGTTAAAGAGAGATAAGGAACACATATAGGAAATTATTTTATCACCTAGAGTGAAGGCCCTAGGTCACACATTGTATCAATTATTTGTGGATTGAAAGCTAACGAAAATTAATCTCATAAATTGGCCTGAAGAGGTAGTCTGTCAGTTACTTGGTGTATATGTTTAATGTGAATATAATTTAATTTCATAAACATATGGTGGTAGGATAAAATCACTAATTTGGGTAACACTTTCGTGAGAATCGGGTTGTGAAAATTTCAAATGGCATGTTTTCGACTAAACACTTAAACTTTTTGGCTGAAAATTATAACTAACGCCAACCCTAAAAATATAACATAAATTTTAAATGCAACAACAATTTTCCATGAAAACTAACTTTCGGCTGAAAAATACTAACCTTTGGTCGAACTATTAGTTCAGCCAAAAACCTGTAACTATGGCACTTTTCAGAAAACTATTACTTCTCTTCACCTTAGTCCAACTTTAATAGGAGCAGATTCCTTCAAATATTGTGAGATTGGTTTCAGAACTAATACCAACATTTTTAGAATTGATTGGACTTTCATTTGATACAATTTGTATTCAATTTAATTAATTTTTAGTATTTTTAATTAATTTTATAAAAAAATGTCTCGAGAGTTTTTTAGATAACATAGTGATTCAGTAAAATGAAAAATCAATATATGCAATAATACACAATCGAAAATTACTAAAAATTTATATTACGAAACCTTTCACTGTCCTCTTCAAAAGGGTATTTTTAGATTTTACTTTTAAATCAAAGTTAAAACACATACATGGAGTCTCACTAAACATGTTTAAAATATGCAACTTTTTTAGATTGGTCAAATTAAAAAAAAAATGTAGAATTTATAATATTCATTTGTTAAATTCAAAACTATAGTCATACTTTAATAGAGTCTTTTTAGATTGTTGCAACATATTTAATTTTTCATAAACACAAGTTAAATAATGAGTATAGTTGTGTCTAAAAACATAACTCATTATCAGTCCCATCATTTTTAAGGAACATATTGTCAAACAATCACTAAATTCACATATCAAATGTCAATAAAATAATTTCAAAAAATATTCAATAGAAAGCTAACAAAATTCATGAAAAGTTTTGTTTTTACTACAAAGTGGAATTGTAAATAAAAAAAATACTTTTGTTTACTGGAAGTTGAAGAACTTATGAAAATATATTTTATTTTCTCAAAAAACAAAGAAAATAGACACCCAAATTCGTGATTTTACCCATTACAACATTAAAACATGAGGGATAAAGGTCAAAACTCCACCTCATGTAGAATAGGAAATGGGTTTAAATAAACCAAAATCAATAACTAGAAATATCATTATTTAAAACTAACTTGGACACCTCACATAATCACGTGAGTGTGCAGGTGTCATTTTACATTAATGTTTTATTCACTAAATTTGTAAGTTAGCTATTTTGGATCATAATTTCTATTAATCTCCCCTTTGATCCAAAATTTATTTGGAGAGAATGCCAAGATCAGTTCTGAACTTAGTGAATTTAATCCTTCCAAGATATTTAGTGAAGATATCAACCATTTGATCCTTTGTTGGACAATAATTTGGCTCGATGATTTCCTTGATGATGAGATTTTGAAGGTAATGGTACTTTGTATCAATATGTTGTGTCTTCAAGTGAAATTCTATATTTTTGGATAAACCGATCATTGATTGTCTATCAATGAATAAGGAAGTAGCTTCATTTTGAAAAACTTTAAGATCCTGGAAAATTCTTTGCAACCAGAATATTTCTCAAGCCGCTTCCCAAGATGAGATATATTTTTCTTATGCTATGGAATTTGCAACTGTGGCTTGTTTCTTACAACTATGAGACACAATAGTTGATCCCATGCTCATTAAATATCTAGAAGTAGATGCCTTGTCATCAACATCTCTATAAAAATCTACATTTGAGTAGCCAACAAGTCTTAAAAAATTTATTCCTTTTACACTCAAGTCCAAAATCTTTTGTTCCTTGAATATATTGAAGTACCCTTTCTGCTTCATTCTAATGATTCTCTCTTGATTCTTGCATATACCTAGAAAGGATGATAACTTCAAAAGATATTTCGAGATGGGTATTTATCAAATATATTAAACTTCCAATTAATTGTCGATACTTGGTATTGCTAACAAGTCCCCCCCCCCTTCAAAATTATACATTTTTAAGTTTTACTCCATGGGAGTGATGGCTAGTTTGAAGTTCTTTCTTTACCTGAGAAATATGATCATTCTTATTACATGTTATGAGAAAATAATCAAAATGCATTACAAAATTGATCAAATTGTTTCCTTAAATTCAAACATACAAAGTTTCATCTCACTCACTTCAGAGAAAACTAACCTTCTGTAGATATGCATCTATTCTAGCATACCAAGCTCTAGGTGCTTGTTTTAAACCATACAATGCATTAACCAATTTTCACACGTTCTTTCCTTTCCCTGGAAATTCAAAACAAATATGTTGAGTCATATATACATCCTCCTGTAGATCATCATTTAGAAAGGAAATTCTCACATCCATTTGGTGCACTTTCCATCCATTTTGTGCAACCAAAGCTAGCACAACCCTAATAGTATTCCACTTAGCTGTTGGAGAAAGGTTTCTTCATAAAACAAATCCTTCTTTCTGAGAAAAACCCTTTGCAACCAATATATCCTTGTACTTATCAATTTCACCATTTGACTTAATTTTATTCTATAAACCCACTTACCACTACTGAGTTTTACATCCTCTAGACACTCAACAATTTTCCAAGTCTGATTTTTAATTTCTGCATCATATTCCCATTGCATTGCATTCATCTATTCATCATGCTCTATTTCCTCTGCAAAAGTGGATGGATCGGTAGCAGCAAGAGAAAAAATATGAGAACCCAAATTCCATTAACTCCTTGTACCTATTTTATATTTTTCATCAGACTTGATTTCATTAAGTACTTGAGTTTCTCACTTTAGATTCTCGTGTGTAACTTGAGTAGGTGATAAGGCACCATCTAAACAATTGTTATCAATGTTAACTTGATTTGAATCTTCTAACTTAACTTGTGAATAAATTGTTGATGCTTCACCTTCCACCTATTTTTCTGATGTTCAAGCCATTTCAAGCCATTGATCATCCTTTGTTTTATTTAAGTGTTGTAACCTTTGTTGTTCCTTAGTCACTGTTTTCTCTAATTGACTAAGTAGTTTCTCAATTTGGTTTGCACTTACACTTTCTATTCCATCAAAAACAACATCCCTAATGAAAATAAATTTTCTACCTGATAAAATTTGATAGTCCTTTTTTTGTTCAGAATACCTGACTAGAATGCGTTTCGTACTCCTGGAATTTAACTTTGTTCATTTTTCTTTTGGAATAAGTGCATAGAAAACTAAAACAAAAAATCTAATATGTTTAATCATGGGATTGAATCCATATCATGCTTCATAAGGAGTAATTACATATAAATATGAAGAGGGGGAACGATTTCTCAAGTAGATTGTTGAATGTACTGCCTCAACCCAATAACTTGAACTCAACCCTTTGAAGAACAACATTTCTCTAGACACGCCCAATAATGTTTGATTCATTCATTTAGTTACTCCATTTTTTTTTGGAGTGTAGGATTTAGTCAATTTCCTCCTAATTCATTTTTCCTCGAAATATGCATGGAATTCACTTGAAGTGAATTCTCCTCCATTATCTGTACACAAAGTAACAATTTTCTCCCCAGTTGTAGATTCAAACAAATTATGAAAAGACTGAAACTGTGTGAATGCCTCTAAGTTTTCCTTCACAAAATATACCCAAAAAATCCCACTAAAGTTATCAATGAATAGTAAAAAATACTTACATCCCCCAAGTGAAATTTCCAAAGGTCCACAAATATCATTGTGAACAAGTTGTGACCTCCTAGTTTTTCTCCAAGTACTTATGGGAAATGATAACCTTCTATGTTTTCCATAAATGCAAGCTTGACATATTTTATTTTCCTTCCTAAATGTGGTAAGTCCCTTTATCATTCCTTTTTTTTGAAGATGAATAATACTATCAACATTTAGATTTCCAAAATGAACATGCCATAATCGAATGAGTGTAATACCGGTCTTAACTAATCCTATAAATTTCTGCATTCTTGGAATGACTATGCCTTTCATTCTAATAAGTTTTCTATCCTCAGAACATGTCATCGTTGTTTTATAATTATCCTTGATTGATTCGATTTTAATTATTCCATATCCAATCACTATTTGATGCATTGACTAGTGAATCAAAATCAATGACAACAAAGTCTTCTTAAATGAGGAAACATACCAAACATTAGAGATTATACTTTCCCCAATTCATGGTAAAAACACCTTCATTGAACCTTTTCCTTGTGGTATGTGAGTGGTGTCATCTACTAGAAAGATTGAACTCAAATGAAAATCCTAATAATTTCAAAATAAATCTTTCCTATAAGTCATATGTTGAGCAACACCTGTATCCATGATCCATGTATCCTCAAAATAACTTTTGAAAGAGTAATTTGTTTGAACTTTGTTTGTTGTTTCTATTTGTTGAAGTGTTGTAAAAACATATTCACATTTCTCATTTTCTCCTGTATTTGCATATTGTTCTGAAGAATAATCTTTCTGTTTAGCTATATTTTCATAAGTAATGTGACAATATGAGGCATAATGTCCAATATATTACAACGGAAACAAGTTAATCTATTTTGTCCTCTTCCTCTTCCATTTGATTGTGGATAATGATGTTTTTACTCTTTGGAATCTTTCTTAGTTCAAGTCATATTACCTCTGCATCTTCCTCATCCTCATCCTCATCCTCTTCCTCTTCCTTGTCCTTGACCATGACCATGACCTCGATTTGAATAATGAGATGAATTGTATTGATGTTAATTCCCTTTATGCTCATTTCCCTTGTTAGAAGAAACACCTTTCTTAATAGTGCTCTTTCTTATTCTTTCAACCAATACATCCTCCTCTGATTGTTGTGCCTTACCAAGATTTTTATCATGATTAGACAATAGCTCACTAAGTTATCAAAATTTATATTCTACAACTTATTTGTAATCCATAATGTTTCCAAAAAAATATTGTATGATTCTAGCAAACCCAAGATCAAAATTGTAACCATCAAACTATCTTTGATTTTAGCAAAACATGCCTTTACAATATCTTGCCTAATATTTTTGAGTCTTGATATATAATCCATTACAACTCCCCTGAAACATGACTTTTATTGCAATAAATTTAATTGAATATAAACTCTTTTAGCCTCATTTTGTGAATCAAATAAATATTTAAGTGTTTTCCTAGCTGATCAAGAATCAATACAATTTTCAATGTGCACAAAGACTTCATCAAAAATAATTCTTTGGATTAGTGCTAAGGAATTTTCATATTTCAACTCCCATTTTTCTAATGGAGTAGAATCAATTGGTTGTGTGGGTTGTTCATTATAAATTCCTTTTCATAATTCATTATAGATGAGAGTGCTTTGAATGTGTCGACCCCATACTTTATAGTTATTTGAACCTTTTAACTTTTCAAAATATTTAAATAGACTAATGAATTTAGACATTGTCCAGTTGCAAGTGCACTTACGCCTTATATCTCCAAAAAATAGAATAATAAGAACCACAAAAAAAAACACCTTATATCTCCAAAAGACAAAAATCACCTTATATCGCCAAAAGAAAATGCACATATAACACCAAAAATATGCACCGACCAATGAATACTTGCAAGATTGTTCAAGTGAACAGTGGTTATGTTATGGACACCTTATATAACCATATTAATTGTTTGCATTGAAAATGGTTATGTTATGTGATTGTTGCACCATCAAGAAATGAACCATAAAAAGAAGAAAATTACGCACCGGATACACCACGCACTATGCAATAAAAGAGATCTATAGGATCTTGGTCTTGACCCACATATAGTCTCATCAAAATAAGTGTTTGATTGAGCTTTACCGTTCTCTAATCAACACTAATAGTCTGAATACAAATTGTGATTATAATAAGCTTACTTCAGTTAAAATTATTTTAAATTTTAGTGATCCATCCATAATCACTACAATTTACATTCATTGGAATAAACTAGAGGAATAAATAAATAAAGTGTGATTGCATTGCAGAGCTCGAGAGACAGAGACTCGAGAAAGGTTTCCAGTGAAAACATTTCTTGTGATTTCTTTTGATTTATCATCGTACACAGAAGCTTGTTTCCAAGATAAGACAAATTCAAATAGATTCTTAACCCCACACTTTATCACCATCTATGTCACAATCTATTTTTCGTTGCATGGTTGGATGGATGGATGGATGAATATGACTTGTGGTCCTACACATGTGTAGAAATTCAAGAATAGGATGAGATATGCATACATGCTTGGGAAAGTGGAAGAGGTCAATGTTGTTATAATCTCGGGGCCTTAAAATGCACTGTAACTTGTAGAGAGAATCTTGAACAATAAATTATGACCTTCTATGTTGTAATATTTTTCACATTCTTTGAAATATTGAGTCTTCTTTGGTGCAAAGTTCCATAATTTTATTTATTGAAGTGATTGTATTGAAGGACATAAATATTTTGATCTAGTCTATCTCATAACAGATCCAAAAAATTTCAAATCTGGACTATGCATCAACTGAAGAGGAATCTGGCCAAAGATATTTTGCACAAAATCGAAGAAACGGTCAAAGTGACAACGCATTTCCAAAGGAAACGATATTTATTTCATAGGGATAGGAACAAAATATGCCACGAGATATTTCAAACGGATCTCTTATACTTTTCAAGGACCAAAACCTATATGTCTAATCGAATACATAATAAAACCCCAATTGAATCAATGTAAAATATTCAATAAAAAATGAATGACAGTTTTAAAGATATTAAAATTTGCAAAATTTAGAATAATGTTTGTGTTGATGATGCTCAAATCTTGGTTCTCTTGAATCCAATCACGACAAAAAATAAATCCATGATTTTTCCCTCGAAAAACCATAATAGAAAATAAAACTCACCATTAAGATTTTGTTATTCCACAGTCCAAATCCTTAAAAAATCCTTCACCTTCTTCAATATCTGATGCAAGATTTAACTCCTCAACATATTGAACAATGACAACTTTGATACCACTTTGATCAAAGTAAAATGTGTGGGCTAAGGTAAAAAAATCCACCTCACGTAGAATAGGAAATGGATTTAAATAACCCAAAATCAATAACTAAAAATATCGTTATCTAAGTCTAACTTGGACACCTCACATAATCACATGAGTGTGTAGGTGTCCTTTTACTTGAATGTTGTATTCACTAAAACATGTATCCATTAAAGTCCGAAGCTAATTTTGGATCATAATTTCTAACAAAATGAAGGAGGAAAATGGTTGATTTTATTCATTCTTAATGACAATGTACATTTCTATTTCCCAATAATCGCAGGTTACTCAAAGAAAAGGTACTTCTGAGTGATAATCTCTTGCCTGGTAGCTGTGTAGAGGAAAAGAATATGCTAAAAATGTTGGGTGTTGAGTACATATCATACCACACATGTCTGAACAATTGTATTCTATATAGAAATAAATACGTGAACATAAAGATGTGTCTAAAATGTGGGCATGACATGTACCATAAATAAAAAAACAAGGGTAATGCACATTGTCCTCCTCATAAGATATTGAGGTACATGCCTATAATTCCAAGGATTCATATGCTCTTTTGTTGCAAACAATTAGCCATATTGCAGGGATGACATTCCTTATATATAAGTGAGACAAGAGTTATGTGAATCCCAACAAATTCAGTAGCCATGAAGCACATAGAGGATACATGGTCCGATAAATTCAAGGATGAATTACGTGGCCTATGATTGAGCATAAATATGGATGGATTTAACCCATATTCCTAAGCCAAAACACCAACTATTATGTTTTTATATTGATAGTGATCAATAACAATACCCCCCCATGGTTTTCCATGAAAAATGAACATCTTATGTTGTTTGTTACAGTCTCGGGTAGAAGACAAGTGAAGAGAATGCATGTCTACCTCCAACCACTGATTGATGAATTTAAGAAATTATGAGAATGGATACATGTATATGATGTATGAAGACCCATCCCAATGGAGAGGTATTTTACATTGTATGGCATATGTGTTTACACCACTCACAATTATCCAGGACTAGGAGTTTTCTCTGGTAAGCATGTTCACTAATTTTTTTATATCTGTAATGTTATTTAGCACACTTCATTTGGTGAAACTATATTTTTGACACTAACATGCTATGTATATGATGACATCGAAGGTCTTGTAACAAAAGAGTATCATGTATGTAAATGTTTTGGACCTTATATAAAGGTTAGGTGGTCCAAACACCTACGTAATTCGATGTACGACTGCTTGAGGGTATTCCTCCCAGAAGAACACCCTTATAGAAGAGATGCATCTAGTTTCAATGGTAAACTAGAGAGAACCCAGATACCTAAAATAATGAAACCGACATATTGGAATAGGGCATATGACATAGAGAAGGAGAAAGAAATGGCATCATTGTTGTTTGGTTCAAATGGGGAACCTATGTTCGATGATCTTGAAGTTTTTGAAACCTATGTTGAGAAAATTCCCATTTGGATGAAAAAAAAAATCTGTATTTTATGAGCTGGGAACCTATGTTCGATGATCTTGAAGTTTTTGAAACCTATGTTGAGAAAATTCCCATTTGGATGAAAAAAAAAATCTGTATTTTATGAGCTTCCATATTCATAGTATCTAAATATTGGCCACTTACTAGATCCCATGCATATTTTCAAAATCTTTCATCTTCTTTATGGAGGCACATATCATGGAATAAAAGAGACACATTGGCTACTAGGAGATATCTTATTGCTTCAAATACTAAAAAGAGACATTGGCCAAGAAACAAAACTAGAGGAGATGTTGGTATCTCTTGTTATTTTAAAGAAAGTGATGTCCCATGGATTTTGAAGAAATATTATCTTTCTATGGTGAAGGATGTTACATTGGGTGTGAAGGCACCTTGTTTATATGGGTTGACTCTACGATGTTGCTTCACTGTAGAAGGGAATTTGTCGGGGTTGAAATCACATGACCATCTGAACCTTTTAAGGGTATGTATGTTGAATACATGATTCTTATTATATATTGACATCAATAAAAATATGATACGCACTCACAGTTTTATGGAAATTAATGATGCGTCTGTCTATTTTCTAGTATCATTATCCTTTTCTCGTGCATGGTTGTGTGAATGATGACTTCCTACAGGACTTGTGATGTGCCATATTGAAATTATCTACATTTGTACATTGGATCATGTCAAGGGAGATTCATATGGCTAGCATTCCACATTGGCATCAAGAGATAGCTGAGTTTTTTTTTTATGTTTGAGAAAAAACTACCCACGAGTTTTATGTACTTGTAAGTCCATCTTATAATTAACCTACCTAATGAGGTTGAATTAGCTGGGGTGATCTCATGTCATTGGATTTTCTTCTTAGAGAGGTACGTGAAAAAATTGAAGGAGTTTGTTCAACAAAGGGAAAAACCATAGGGCTCTATGGTAGAGGGGTATACGAGTCGTTTTATTATGCTAGTGAGTACATCAAGAAAATTCACGATACAATAGGGGAAGTCATTTGGGATGACCATCAAGATGAGGGAAAAAAAGAAGGGGAGTTACTCCAAACAAATGGAAAAAGACACTTGATAAAGAGCAAGTCAGTTATATTTTTTCAACTTAGTACAAAGCAATTTTTTACATTGAAGTTGATAATACATATTTCAACCCATGATATTTGTTTTCAATTCTTATATAAATCAACAAATTTAGAAATTGAAGACATCAATAAATTCATTCTTTACGTTGATAATATATACTTGATCTCATGCTATTCATTTTGAATTTTTGTATACATCATCGAATTTAGAAATTGATACCATCAATAAATTCGTTCTTTACAATGTAGAGGAAATGCGCCCATGGGTCACGTTGTATGAAGAGAAAAGAAGGAAATGGGTTAGTTAAAGGAAATAATTCATATGGTTTAATGGTTTAAGCATGCCTTATCCTAATCATTTAAAATAAAATATGCCAAAAATATGCCCCAACAGTTGGGTGACTAACTAGATACAAGATAAATATGTGGTGTCATATCTTAACCCACGTGGAGAAGATATGGATGCACTAAACATAGGGATTAGGTGCAACAACTCTGAAATACCCTCTCTGAGTACCACATTCTATTCAGAATATTTCTCATTTGAATTGTAACACGTGTTATGTTTTTATTAATGTTACGACCCAAAGGGGGAATATATAGGGTTAAATGTATATGATATGATCCCAACGAGGGGCATATATGGGGATAAATGTACATGTGTGTGTGTGTGTTTGTGTGTGTAATAAGGTTGGCCTGTAACAACCCTAGTTAAATAGTTGCATAGGGTTGATTAAAGTATAGTTAATTAAATAATTAACTGTCTTAATGTGTATTAGTTAAGTATTGATTAACTATTAATAATATTAGTTAATTAATTAATTATTTATTGTTTAATAAATGTCGATTGATTAATTAATTGATTACTTAACACATTTAAAGGTTTGGGTAATGAATTAAAAGGCTTAATAACTTTAATTTATTATTATAAGAATTTACGTATGCAAGGGGGGGATGAAGCATTGAGTGGAGGGATAAGGTGATAAATTGAAGGATAAGGTAATAAATGGAGGGATAAGGTGGGTGGCATTAAAGGAGGGTAGGATTCGGTGAATGAAAGGAGATATGACTGGGCAGAGGCCTTCGGAAGGGGATTATGAAAAATTGGGAGGAGAGGACTGTATTTTTGGGGTTGTTGGATATTTTTCTGGTTTTGGGAGTTTGGTTTTGGAGTTTGGGTGAACCGTTGCAGGGGGCACTAGGTTGCTGGGAGTTTTGGGCTCGGGGGCCAGGAATCCTCACAGAATCCTGGAGCTAGGGAGCTGGATAGGCTGCTCCTAGCTAGCTGGGTGGTTAGTCAGTTTTCGACAGGGTTTGGTCAGATAATCAAGTAGAGTCTGGGAAGAGCAGCAGAGAGGACAATCAGAGGTCGGAAATTTAGCATCAGACAGAGGTATTTTTATGTACGCATTCTCATGAGCATGTGATGGTTATTTAAAATTATTAGCATGTTGTTTGTAAAATTAAATTTCTACTGTTTATATGTTGAATGAAAGAAATTACTTATAGTTTATGCGTCAAAGTAATATTATTCGTTTAAATTTATGAATCTTATTAGACTTAATTAAATTTGGTTCCTACACATGGTATCAGAGCCTTAGTTTGAAATCTGGGCCTAAGGGCCAAGTTCCAACTCCAACTCCACCTCCACCTAACCTGCAAGCCAAACACACAATTTTTTTTTAACACAGAGATAAATATAAATAAAATATACATACTGAAATTTTTTAACACAGATATAGACATAAATATAAAATAATGAGCATAAATAACCTAGAAAATCCTGAAATAACCCTAAAAAAAAATTAGTAGCAGTAAGGAGCCGTGCAAATAGACCTACAACCCATAAACCCTAGGTAATAGACTTGAAATGACACTAAATATATATATATATATATATAACTACCTAGAAACCCATTACAATAACCATGATCATACAACACCCATTTAAATTTAAACCAGTATTAGAGAAATCCATTAAAGGAGCACAACCATCATGGAGACTCGTTAAAAGTAAAACTACGATCACAGACACCCATTGAATTTAAAACCACTATTACAGACACCCATTAGAATAAAAATCATCACAATAGAAACCCACTAAAGATTAAAACCACTATCATAGAATCCCATTATAACTAATACCACTATTGCATGCATTCATTAAAATGTAAGGGTTTCAGTTAACAAATACAAATACAATCACAAATTTGTGTAAATTGAACGGTTTGTAACGTAACCAACCTGTCCTATATGTGATAACTTGTGTTGTTCAAGATGAATACGTTTATTAAATGAAACCCCGCACTCTTGACAAACAAATGGGAGACAACCTGCATTTCCTCTGACAATGCCTCTGACACAGCCAATGTATAACATCCAGGAATAGATCTACTTATTCTCAACCAATGAGCTGCCCAACTTCTAGTTGGATCCATACATGAAATTATCCCTGAGAAGTTCGATGTTGTGTAGTCCACTACTTGGTCGTGATCTTGGTCCATACTAAAGAAAGGGAAGTTCTCACAATCAGTTTCCCGAAACTGATCATATGTCTTGATCAGCCTGTAGCGAAGGCAAGCCCTGAGTTCATAGCCATAACTCGTTGGAACTTGTGCAGAACCTGCCATTGCCCCACAGTTCAACCAATAAAGAGAGAAGCCCTAAATAAAATCTGTCGTGTGCTGTAAACCTCTAGTTATCAACATCAACCAAGAGCTAAGCATCGCAAGTCATATATCAACATGCAAGCCAACACCCAAGTCCAGCGCTCAATAGCCAAGGAGGATCCCACGAGGGCATCACAACCACACACACAACCAATAATAATTGATGTAAACAAAAAAAAATAATAATATAAATAAAACAATGTTGGGCGAGAAGGCCTTATCTCCAATTATTCAAACTGTGAAAGCTTCAGAAAGAGCAATGCCAGATAAAATACAAGCTATTGGAGCCAACACTAGCATAAGGCGCACCATTACACCAGAAAATAGTGCAGGTCATTGTAGGACGTTTGTTTCTTTCTAGAAAATAAGCAAAAGGAGCGATGGCAATTATGGTAACGACTTCCTTGTAAGCTACAAAGACAAAATGATTCATTCCTTCTGCCAGAGCAACTCTTGTAATAATATTTAATCCTGCATAACACACCTGAGCTGCAACCTGTGCACTAACAGGTTTGAGAGAGGCAACCAGCAAGCCATTCCTTCTCGGTGAAGCTAAGAACTTGCAGGAACGATTCTGTAAAAAGAGAAACAATATTTAGGGACTATATGATTGATACAATATAGTCCCACGCGCTCTACCAATTTACACAAAAAAAGGCACCCGCGTGCTGTAATAGAAGAAAAAAAGAAAAAAAACCCTCATTTCGAACCCACGACTTGTGGCCAGAGCCAAACACCATTAATAAACAATAAAACTCTACGGATTCAATAACCACCGCCAGAAATATATAATAAAAAAATAAAAAAATAAAAAA
>ML782066.1:1281553-1299883 GCA_009831015.1 Picea engelmannii | reverse complement strand
ATATATATATATTTATAAAAAAAAAAATTGTTCTAAAGGCTAATTCGGGCTTGATATTGAATCTCCAATTCCACACAAGTTTGGAGTCACAATACACTATGCCTAGAGCTAAAGTCTAGAACCAAGTCTACAAACGATTCCATAATCTGTGCACAATGAGTCATTCATATATATAGGTATATAAAAAAAAATTGGGCCTGAAGCCACGCATCCACAATACAAACCACAACATACAACAGGTAGCCATACAAATGCGGCATACAAGCCACAAAGCATACAAACGTGAGCCCAATGAAAGCACCGGATCCATGCACCAAGCCATGGGGAGGAGCTACAGGAGCCAAGCCCGCAGACCATAATCAAAGCCCAACATCAAGCCAAGTGATCAAGTGTCCAAGCGCAGAGATCCGACCACTCTCCCAGTCTGCAAACCAAACGCACACACAACAAAAGTCAGGTCAAATCCAGCCCACTAGCGCCAAACTAAGCCACATGAGGAAGAGCCCACGAGGGATTTTTCATGGCACCTTGCCCATAGGAAGGAGCCCAACATAGTTGCACAACCAAAGGACTGTGTGGCCAAGCCCACACAACCTATGCCTTCCCTCTGCTGAGAGGAAAAAAAAAAAAAACAAAATGAAATGAAAGAGGAAATAATGTTAAGGATGCGTTTAGGGTTTGAGGAAGGCAGAGCGTGTAGGGTTTGGGAGTGGAGAGAAAAAGGGACACGTGGGCCTCATGCGAGGACCCACGATGCCCATATAATTTATTTAAAAATAAAAATAAAAATTGTCATGATATTTTATTTTTATTTATTTATTCGTTCAAATTTAAAATTAGTTTTTTTAAAATTAGTTTTAATTAGTTTTTATTTATTTATTATTTATTATTTTAATTAGTTTAGATTCAAATCAAAGAGTAAATTTTAAATTTAAATTAGTTCTAAATTTTAGAATAAAAATTAAATTTTTATTAAAGTTTTAAATTTTTTAAAGCAAAGTTTTATTTAATTTTTTTTTTAAATTTAAAGTTTTAAATTTAAAGAGCAAAGTTTAATTTTGAAAAAAAAAAGAGGGGTAATTAGGTTTAAGGTTTAATTGAGTTTAATCCCTAAGTTAAATAATAAATATTAGTTAAGCTTTAACTATATATTTAAATTTCTCTTAAAACAAAATTAAAGTAGTCTTTTAGTAACTAATAAATTATAATGATTAATTAACTAAGTGAGTGATCAATGTTAATGATAAATTATGATTAGAAATCACGTTAATTAGTTTTAAGAGAAAAAGTTTAAAGGACTTAGAACGAGATAAGCGGGAGGGGGCTTCATGCACGCTAGGAAGGTAAGCTAGAGGAATTGGCGAGTATGGCGCAAAGCTAGCGTAGCTATGAGGCGAGAGGAGTAAATAGTTTTCTTAGGCGAAGAAATCAAGCTTAGAAGCTTTATCCCTAACCTAGCCACCTCCCCTAAAGAGAGTAACATATGTTTACAGACAAGTAAAAAGAAACTTACGCCTAACCCTATTTTCTAGTTTAAGTTGCGCAAATTTGAAACGTCCTTGAACTCACCCTGACAACCTTGGTTGATGCAAGTTAAATCATACAGGATGGTTAGGACTCAAGGGAATCGAGGTAGAGGAGCATCGTCATAGGCATCGCCAACACCGCCAGTGCCACCACCACCATCGCTTGAACTAGCTCTCATACTGCGCTCTTTGGAAGCCATAAATGAGACTTTAAAGGGGCATCAACCAGCAGGGATCGAAGTGGATCCCCCACCATCTGGAATGGGTAATCCAGAAGCGTCGAGGGATTCAGGGGGAGGACTTCCACCTGAAGACATCACTAGAGAACTACAGAAGATCAAACTTCCATAGTTTTCCAGGAGTCGCGTCAGTGAACGCGCAGAAGCATGGTTGGAAGGCATGACAAGGTGTTTTGCCTTAAGGGACTATGCGTCCACCTCAAAGGCGAAGATAGCGATTTTTCAGTTAAGAGACATCACCTTGAACTGGTCGGGAAACCTAAAGAGGCAACTGCACCTTACCCCAAACACCGTATCTTGGGAACTTTTTGAGGAGAGGTTTCGAAGGAAATATCTTCCAGCTTACTATGAGGAACAACAGGTAGGAGCGTTTCATGCCTTAGTACAGGGAAACATAACTGTAGAGGAATATGGGATTAGGTTTATGGAATTGGTCAAGTATGTTTCATATATGGATAATGACCAATGACAGGCAGAATGCTTTGTCTATGGGTTGAACCCTAAGATAAGGGCTATGGTATGGATGTGGAAACCGTTTTCAGTAGCGGAAGCTGTGGAAAATGCATGTTATGCGGAGGAACACATGAACCTAACTGGAGGTACGAGACCTTCCTTTCCGCATCGTCTTGGATTCGTGGGGAAGGCCCCTAGGACATTTCCTAGGGGAGGGGGCTCAAGGCCACCTCCATATGGTAATAGAGTCTCACCAAGGACAGTCGCCACAAGTATTTCAATGGCAGCAAGTGCAACATCTCATTCATCACCAACGATGCAGACAGGTCCACGACCATCTGAGGGAACAACTAGTAGGGGCAAGGGTTCCAGGGGAAGGAACTCATTTCATAGACAGTCAGATAACAATGTGCAGGTTCAATCTCATGTTACTTGTTGGGGATGTGGAGGACCCCATTACCAGTGTGACTGCCTAGAGTTACAATCAGGATTTGTGCATAGAGCAGGAAAGGCCCCGATGGGAAGAGCAAGTAGCAGCCACCAGATTTACGCAGCGGTTAATAATCGCTAGGCCAAACATCAATCCATGGTGGTGGAGTCATCAGGTACGCTAAATCATATCAATGTAAATATTTTATTTGATTTTGGTGCTACAGATAGTTTCATTTCACCATCTGCATTATAAAAGAGTGGGTTGGCATCCTACGAGCACAATGACTTTGAACAAGTCGAGATGGCTTCAAGGGAAAAACAAGCGGTAGGACCTAGCATTGATAATTGTATAGTAGACCTGGGAGTGTGTACTACCATATTGAAGGTATACGTCACTTCTCTTGGGGCATATGACCTAATCATTGGAATGGATTGGTTAGAAGCTCATCGATCTTTGGTAGATTGTTTCGCAAAAAGGGTGCTCTGTGTAGACGACAAAGGAAGGCCAGTAGAGATCCAGGGTGTACGGAGAAAGGTGTCATTACGATTTATCTCAACTATGAAGGTTAAGCGATGTTTGAGGCAAGGGTGTCGACTATATGTAGTGGAAGCAGTGAATGAAAGGAAGGGACCCTCATTAGATCAATACCCAGTATTGTCAAAATTTAAGGATGTTTTTCTGAACGAGTTACCAGGGTTACCTCCTGAGAGGGAGCTCGATTTTACTATTGAGATAAAACCTAGTGTAGAACCAATTTCCAAGACTACGTATCGGATGATAGCGCCAGGACTTTGTGAGTTGCAAATGCAGTTGAAAGAGTTACTGGACTTAGGGCTAATAAGGCCTAGTGTCTCACCTTGGGGCACACCAGTAATTTTTGTAAAGAAGAAGGATGGTTCCTTACGACTGTGTGTAGATTACAGGGACTTGAACCGTGCTACAGTGAAAAATAGGTACCCAATGCCGCGAATAGATGACCTCTTTGATCAGATGAAAGGGGCAACGATATTCTCAAAGATTGATTTGCGATCTGGGTATCATCAGTTAAGGATTAAGGAAGGCGATATCCCAAAAATTGCCTTTCGAACTCGATTTGGACATTACAAGTTTGTCGTAGTACCTTTCGGATTGACCAATGCGCCAACAGTATTCATGAGCCTCATGAACGGCATATTCCGGAAGTACTTAGACCGTTTTGTACAATTCTTTATAGATGACATCCTCATCTATTCCAAAAACGAAAGAGAACATGAGGAACACTTACGAGTGGTGTTGTCCTGCCTTAGAGAGAACAAATTGTATGGGAATTTGTCGAAGTGTTCCTTCTTTCAGAAAGAGATCCACTATTTAGGTCATATCATTTTCGGTGAAGGAATCTCTGTGGACCCAGAAAAGTTAAAGGCCATTATGGAGTGGCTAGTGTTGAAAAATGCCCATGAGGTGAGAATCTTCATGGGGCTAGTAGGTTATTATCGGAGATTTGTGGAAGGATTATAAAAAATAGTGAAACCCATCACCACTTTGTAGCACAAGGGGGCCAGGTATGAATGGACAGAAGAATGTGATAGTGCATTCATTGAGCTTAAGAGGTTACTAACTAGTGCGCCAATTCTACGAGTGTCGGATATGGAAAAGGACTTCACAGTCTGCATGGATGTCTCGAAGCAAGGATTGGGGGCCGTGATAATGCAGGATGGAGGAGCGATAGATTATGCGTCAAGGAAGTTGAAGAAACAAAAAGAGATTTACGCTACTCATGATTTAGAGTTGGTAGCTGTAATGCTAGCTCTGAAACTTTGGAGGCACTATCTTGTGGGGCGAAACTTTGAGCTCAAAACGAACCATCAAAGTTTAAAACATCTCTTCACTCAAAGGGATCTGAATGCTAGGAAACGGCGATGGAGTGAGTTTATGAGTGAGTATGATTTTGGTATTTCATACATCAAGGGAAAGGAAAATGTGGTCACAGATGCCTTGAGTAGGAGACCATGTGTCTTCTCCTTGGTACCTTTAAAGGTCAATCTGAGGGAACATGTGTTGATGCAACTCCAAGGAGACAGTTGGCATTTAGAGGCTACTTCAAACCTCTAGAGTGGGAGGAAATTAGATCCAAAGTATGAAGGATATAGTCTGGAAGAAGACGAAATGTTAAGATATCGAGGAAGGATGTACATCACTGAAGATGGGGATATTCGAAGCATCATACTGAAGGAAACCCATAGAGCACTTTATTGTGTGCATCCGAGTGTGAAGAAGATGCACGCAAACATGAGGAAGCTCTTCTTCTGGGTAGGCATGAAGCGCGATGTTGTCCATTTCGTCGCCAAGTGCCTAGAGTGTCAACAAGTGAAAGCCGACCACCATCACTCGACAAGCCTCCTACAACCATATGATGTTCCTATGTCCAAGTGGGAAGTCATCTCTATCAATTTTCTTGTGGGGTTGCCGCTCACATCTCATAGACACAATTCCATTCTTGTGATAGTGGATAATTTAACCAAGAGTGTTCATTTTATTCCAGTTAGAGACACTTATGATGTCACTGATGTGGCACGTGTGTTTGTAAGAAAGGTTATCCATTTGCACGGGACACCTAAGAAGATCATTTCAGATAGGGACTCCAGATTCACTTATAGGTTTTGGAAAAGTTTGTAGTCAACGTTGGGGACTCAGTTGAACTCAGCACAACTTATCATCCTGAAATAGATGGGAAAACCAAGAGAGTAAATCAAGTCATGGAAGACATGCTCAGGACGTATGTCATGGATAATCAAATCCAGTGGGAGAAGTACCTACCTTTGGTAGAGTTTTCCTACAATAACAGTTTTCATAGCTCCATCAGAATGCCACCCTATGAAGCTCTGTATGGAAGGCCATGAAGAACGTCGTTGAGTTTGGATAGACTAGAAGATCGAGTAACATTTGGGCTAGAATTGATTCAAGAGATGGAGGAACAGGTGATTCAGATTAGGCAGAGACTAAAGGAAGCACATGATAGACAGAAAAGTTATGTGGATGCACACAAGACTGGTCGGAGTTATATAGTGGGAGATTAGGTTTTCATTCGTATTAGGCCTAATAAGAGTACCATACGGTTCCGTAAGGGGACAAAGTTGTCACCTCGATTTATAGGACCGTTCAGAATCCAAGAGAAAATTGGACCCATTTCCTATCGTCTCGTACCACCACCCCACTTGCATAAAAATCATAACGTTTTTCATGTATCTGTTTTACGTCATTATGTTTATGATGAATCACATAAACTAAATTGGAAGGAATTGCAGGTATCAGACGTAGGAACTCTCACGGTAGAACCGTTACTCATATTGGACCGTAGAGTCAGACAGCTCAGGAACCCTCAGGTAGACCAAGTTAAGGTCTAGTGGGACAAGTATAGTCCAGGATCCGCTACTTGGGAAGACGCCGAGACTATCCCTCACTTTTTTGACCACCTCAAGAATATGTTTCTCGAAGGTTGGGTGTATGTAACACCACCTTTTGACTTAGACAGCCAGGATTACCTGAGGCCTACACTTTTATTTTCTATTCACAGTGAAACTATTAAATGATACACTTCAACTTTTAAGACGTATGAACCTTTATGAATGTTTAAATATATTTGGATAATTATGGATATGATGCGATCTACTATGTGAATGTAAATTTTATGAATGTTTAAATGTTATTGATGATGATGGATATGATGCGATATATTGTGTGAATGAGAATCCTATGAAGGTTTAAATGCTATTAGAATGATGTTGGATATGATGCAATCTATTTGGTAAAAGATAATTTTATGAATGGATGTCGAAATTGAATTATGGGATATTATGAGATCTATTTCTAACTTGAAAAAATTTGATGTTAAGTTGTTGGTACATGGATACCGAATTGAAATGATGGTTGTATGCAATTACATGATGATAATGCATAGAAATGTATGAGTTTTTGTTATAGACTAATCTGCAGGTTATGGGCTATGAAATAGCCAAGGGATAATAATGATGAAAGTGAATGACATGACCACTGGCCGAGAAACAATATGGTATGAATCCTTGTATGTGAAATTATATTGGTTTGGATACATTGCTATGATATGTGGACTAGTGCAGAATTTCAGGTGATGAGACTGCCCAAAACCGAATAAATGATGACAAAACTCCCAGCAACACGATGCCACTGTATATTCCATTATAGGGTGTGGACCCTAGTTATGATTAGGAGAGGTGGAGGCATTTCCCACCATGTATCCTCCGAAACCTAAATTCATGGCAAGACGATGTTAGCTCACGCTCCCCTAGACGTGTGATGATGACTGTCAGTTGCCTACTGGGGAAGCTTGGTCAAGATAGTGACACTTCCACTTACGGGTTCTATTTGGAGTTAGGTCAATATAGTTGACGCTCCAAGATAGTCCAATAGAGGAAGGATAGGAATGAAGATGGAAGTAAGTTAGGGAGGAAGGATGAGTAGAAATAGTTGAGAGAGTATGGAGATTTGTCTTATGGTGGAAATTATTGTTTTTCCCTTCTGAAAATAAAAGGTGTATATATGAATATTCATAATTACGTAACTAAACCACAGTTGTCTAAATAAAATTATTGAACTAGATAATTGTAATTAAAGGATTTTGCGAACATTTGATTGGTTTATTGTCTTTTATAAAAGAATAGTCTTGTTGATTGGATTGAATGCATACCTAAATTACTATAAGGGTGATAGTTATTGATTATTAGTACATGCACGAGACTTGCATGTACTAGCTACACATGCATTTCTTGTACCTGTACACTAGTATGTATGAGTTTTCTTGGCTTACTTACTAATAATGTCGGTTAATGGTTATGAATCTGTGAACCATGTGTCTTTTCCCTTGTATCATAAAATACCTTAACTTCGGGACGAAGTTTCCTGAAGGGTGGGTGTATGTAACAACCCTAGTTAAATAGTTGCATAGGGTTTATTGAAGTATAGTTAATTAAATAATTAACTATCTTAATGTGTATTAGTTAAGTAATGATTAACTATTAATAATATTAGTTAATTGATTAATTAATTAATTATTGTTTAATAAATGTCAATTAATTAATTAATTGATTACTTAACACATTTAAAGGTTTGGGTAATGAATTAAAGGGCTTAATAACTTTAATTTATTATTATAAGACTTTACGTATGCAAGGGGGGGATGAAGCATTGAGTGGAGGGATAAGGTGATAAATGGAAGGATAAGGTAATAAATGGAGGGATAAGGTGGGTGGCATTAAAGGAGGGTAGGAGTCAGTGAATGGAAGGAGATATGACTGGGCAGAGGCCTTCAGAAGGGGATTATGAAAAATTGGGAGGAGAGGACTGTACTTTTGGGGCTGTTGGATATTTTTCTGGTTTTGGGAGTTTGGTTTTGGAGTTTGGGTGAACTGTTGTAGGGGGCACCAAGTTGCTGGGAGTTTTGGGCTCGGGGGCTAGGAATCCTCATGGAATCCTGGAGCTAGGGAGCCAGATAGGTTGCTCCTAGATGGCTGGGTGGTTAGTCGGTTTTGGGTAGGGTTTGGTCAGAGCATCAAGCAGAGTCTGGGTAGAGCAACAGAGAGGACAATCAGAGGTCGGGAATTTAGCATCAGACAGAGGTATTTTTATGTACACATTCTCATGAACATGTGATGGTTATTTAAAATTATTAGCATGTTGTTCGTAAAATTAAATTTCTGTTGTTTATATGTTGAATGAAAGAAATTACTTATTGTTTATGCGTCAAAGTAATATTATTTGTTTAAATTTATGAATCTTATTAGACAAATTAAATTTGGTTCCTACATGGCCTAATAGTAATATTAGAGATATTACACACCTAGGATTTTCCTTTCATTTTATTTTCTTATGTTTATTTGGATATGTTGAGGGTCCCTTAGACTGGGATATTCTCCCCTAGAAAAGGGTGCCACATACCCTCCAGTCAACTCTCGGTTACCGTTCAATTAGACTAGTTGAGTGAAGTGTTGCATGTCAACTTTGGTTTTATCACCAAGTGTTGCATACTAACCTCGGGATCATCACAATTAATGCACAATTGCATTCAGATCATGACCAGTAAGGCACATTCCACATGTGTGTGTGATATCCTCCTCATTTCACTCTAGTTTGGATAGTTAATTGACGACCGCATGGCCAATTAACTAGGACTAGGTGGCAGTTGACTCCAGTGACTGCCAATGTGTGTCAAATATCTCTATAACACTCCTAATGCACATTAGTTGGCTACTATGGAGATTTAGTTGTGTGATACATAGTATATCACTTGTATTGTATCATTTCTCTCATTCAGTTAATATATATTCTTTCATTTTGTTCTCCATTTTTGTCTATTCTCTTCACACCATTTCATGGTGTGTATGCTTCATTGTTAGCTAGATCGTTTGTGCAAGTATCTCATAAATTCTACAAGTAAAGGGGCCTCATGTACAAGTGTGAATCAGTATATATAGAGATCATGTATTCATTATTGGAGACATGTGAATTGTGATGTATGAATGTATTTGGTTATTTGGAGGAGGTTCTCCAATTATTTCAGAACTCATTGTATAACTTATCTATCTTGGACTTGTGATCCATGCTCACTTTACAAATCAAATGATTTCATAAAAGTAAAGTTAAACATTATATGGAAACTGTAAATTTAAATGAGTGATACATATCAAATTTCACTCAAAAACAGAGAAATCATTAATAATGTTTGTCATTAGAATACTCATAATACATTTTATAAATCAAACAACAAAAGCAACCAGAACATTATATGAAAAACATAATATACATGAGCGATATACATATGAATATACATGTCAAACATATGTCTCAACAAAATATGCAATAAACATGTCATATATAGATCTCAAGTCAAACATAAAGCAATCAATATACATGTCAATTAGTACCACTACTAGCTAGGTACACTGGCAGAGCCAGGTGCATCAGTGTCTCTGCTACTAGAGATAGTGCCTCTATCAGGAACAACTATCTCAGAAATAATTATCGACAAAAGTGGACTATAAAATGTCTCTCTATCAATATCATGAAGATGTGAAACAATACCCGATGTGAGCATAGTGTCCAAAGCATCCAAATCTTGTGAAAAACATGGAGGAAGAGAAGGAGGATGGGGTATCAATGGATGATGACACTTGTGGACTAGGATAAAGACAAGAATTAGTGAATGGTGACAGAAGTGGAGGAAGAAGAGGAGGATCAAGAGAATATGGTGACACGTGTGGAGGAGGAGGAGGAGGAGGAGGAGGATTGAACATGGATTCAGGTTCAAACACATGTGGAGGGGAAGAAGGAGGAGGAGGAGGAAGATAAAACATGGATGAAGGTTCAGACATGTGTGGAAGGGAAACAAGAGGAGGAGGAGGAGGATAGAATGTGGATGTAGTTTCAAGAACATGTGGAGGGGAATAAATATGATCGATGATGGAGCAACCGAATCATGGGGAGGATAATCAAGAGGAGGAGGACTATGTGGTGGAGTAGAGGATGTGGATGGATTTGCATATGAGTTATACGTAGTGGGATCATGAGAAGAACCCAAAAACATATCAACGATATTGAAAACAACAAAAGTACATTGCATTAATAACATCATTTCATGAGGAAAAATACTCCATATTGCAGAGAGATCATGTGCCCATAATATTTCTCTAACGGGTGTGGGTACCACTCTATGACTAGTCATGACACAACATAGTTGATCCACCACCTCTATTCAGACTCTCCAATTTGGATTGCATGGTATGTGGTGTCTCTATGCTGGATTTTGTTCCTATACCTCCTCCATCACCACATCCTCATTTTGGGGAGGCTCATTCCCAACATATGTGCCAATATATGCAAAACAATAGATAATAATAATAAGATAATTGAAACAAAAATTTACAATAAATTACATATCTATTAAATAATGCATAAAAATATCAAAATAGATTTATTAAAACATAATGATAATACTACCTCTCTCATATGTTGCCTCATGTAACACCCTTTCCCCCCCAAGACAATGCTAAGACTTAATATGGTTATTTTTATGAAGCATGTAATTTTGTTTTAATTAATGAAAAAACCAAACAGTTGACTGAGAGGGAACAACCTTGAAAGTATTGGCCATGATACGAAAGTGGGAATTGATGAATTAGGGATTGATTAAGTGATTAGGTAAGGTGTGTTAGCACTGTAATTTTTACAGTTAGAGTCAGTCCTAGATGAGTCGTAGTTTGTGTGTCGAAGCGTGTGAAGTCAGGTATTGAATAACGAATGGGTTGAAATCAACAGGTGGCGAGTCTGGCCCTTGGAGTCAGTAAAGGGAGTCATAATTAGTCATGTGAGATTTGTAAAGGTCCCTTTCCCAAAATATCGCGTCCTGTCAGAAAGAGGGAATTTATGTGCCAGAGGTCAAGGAAAGTTGTTGGAATAAAGGTCACGTCAACGGATATAACGACCATCATCACCTAATCATGAAGTCAAAAAGGTTAAGAAATCACGACGCTCATATCACGTATACTCTACAACTCTTATCATCTGTACTTTGCACACTTCAAAGTGTACCCGTCGCATGGGTTTGTTGCAAAAATATTCAACCTTCTTCCAAAATTATTGTCACCATGGATTTATCGTCCTCTTCCATGATTCCATCCCTCACCCGTTCAAGTATAAATACTGGTCGCCATGCATGCTTCTCCTTTTCCTTCAGAATTTGTGCGTTGTCTCTGTTTTTTTTTGCAAGTCTTTGGTCCTTTCATTGTGGGAAGGTTGATTTCCATTGTTTGTATTGTAAGGCTGTTCATTCAAGTTGTCACGTCTCCTTCGTTTTCAGTCATTGTTTGAAGCTTGTTGGATTTCAGAGAAATCTTGTGCGCCAGACAACAGTTCTTCTCACGTTCATCCTCTCTTTGTTCGAGTTTCTTCTTGTTGCACTGAATTTATTTTTGCATCTCAAGCCTCTGTCTCACGATAAGTCTCTCGGTGCCTTTCCATCATGCCATAATTTTCCATCACGCTTCCCTACTACGATGCACCTACCATTTTTTTTTATCACCGTGTTGATCTCCTTCTGCGTCGAAGTTTTTCATAGCGCCTGAAAACCGTGAAATGGACTCCTAGAGATTTTGTTGGTCGTGCAATTTTTCTGTCACTGCCTTCCAACAGGTCTTTGCGAAGTATATCATTTTAATTTTCCATGCAAAGAGGGTGTTACTATTCATTACTGTGTGCGCGAAACAAAATAACATTTTCATCATGAAAACATCCCAAGACATAATAAAGAAGGCATGAAGTGGTAGAGCCATGAGGTTTGAACCTCAGGACTTTGAATTAATCAACAAAGATCCAAATATCGGGGTATCTTTTGAACAGGTCAGACGTATGTGGTATTGTGAGAAGATCAAAGGATACAATGTGAAGCTGACTGAATAGTTCGATCTTAGGTTTAATGGGTTCTGCACGACCATTGTGGGAATCAGATTCTGGGTAACAGAGGAAAATTTGTTAGTTGCAATGGAGATTCCTCTGCACGATGAAACATGCTCTAAAGGCATAGATTTAGATGTATTATGATATGAAGACTTTATCAAGCCAAAATTCTTGAATGGAAATATCGAAGAAGGTGTTCTGAGTCGATAACTTTGGGATCCTTTCCAAAAGATCCTAAAGGTGATTAGAAGGTATTTCACCTGTGACAGAAGGTTTGAAAGAGTATACCCATATCACATCAGGTTGCTGATGCACTTCATAGGAAAACATCCTTTGAACTTACCTTTCTTCTTGAATCGAAGCCTAGAAAGGATTACGGACAACATCCAAGCTGAAGCTGACCAACTGAGGAAGAACTTATTCCATCTATCATTGATCAAGTTGTTGGTAGTCGAGGAATTGAGACGGTTAGACAAATACTGGGATTCATTTCTAATTTCAGCTGACATCCCCAGGGACCCCAAAGGATACTTCCCTCTATCCACGAGGGAAACAACATTTCGCAGCACAAGGGAAAGAATTGAAGAGGCCATGGGAAAAGGAAAGGCAATAGAAGACTTTTTATGCCAATAGTCAACACCCTATAAAAGAGGCAAGTCGAGGTTGATCAAGAATCCTGAGGAGACCCAAGATCCCAGAGAATCGCGCACCCAGACTGTTGTTGAGAAGTTACTCATGTGCGGTGTTCGAATAGAACCTGTTGAAGGTTCAAGAAGAGGAATTAGTGAAAGACGTAGAAGGTCAGGCACTAAAAACATGGAGGTTCGGGAGTCTTTGCACCTGCTGAAGCAAGCGCAACTTGCTATTGTCGAATTGTATCAGGAGAACAAAGAATTGAGAAAACAGTTTGCATAAAGGATTGTTGAAGCGACAATGTCGTAGAGCCAAGCATGGAATGATAATTGGCTCAAAAGACAACTCAGAGAGGCACAAGACGTAATCATCCAGCTGTGTGAGGAACATAGGATGTCAGAGGAAAGAATCGCAGAGAACTTCAAGGAATGTGAACCGACCATGGATAACTCCCACACGACTCTTGCCAGCGCTCAAGAAAAGTTGAAAGTGAATATGATCTTGTGGAGACAAGTGAATAATATGAATAGATGAAACTGGTCTCTTAGGAAAACACTAAGAGTATTAAGGTTACAGGTGAGGCCAGAGGCATGATTAACATGACCCCATTTTTTATTTTTGAACATGGTACAAAATCTTTCTCCCCGCATGTCATGTCTTATGATGAGAAACAAAAATTCTGACGAGGCACCCACAAAACGAATATTCATTGCACAAATGATGTTAATCCACCTATTGAGGAAGAAAAGTGTAAGCGAAATGCGTGACAGTTTTGGAGGAGATGCGTGGTTCCCCGACCATCGTTTTTACCTGGAAATCAGGAGCGACAAACTACAGACATCCACCACACCAAATCTCCACATGCATACTATAGCCAATGATCGCACGAAAACAACCAGAGCCACCAGAGCCCATTACACTAGGTGGCAGAGTTTCTTACAGTGTGCTTGATCATTCGGGCTATCACACAAAGGAGAAATGTTGATGCATCACATCCTTATGATATAATCTTACTTATTACTGAATGATCATGACAAAGATGTCGGTTATGACATGATTGGGTGCATTCGTGTTTCCATTTTTAGTAAACTCTATTTGAAAGGTCATCTGGCAGGGAATAACCAAAACCAAAATTCTAGGAGAAGTAGTTTGAGGCATAGCAGCCCAAGGGGCATAGTTTTTTCTATATATTCTATCTTTTCAATGTATGTCAGGTTTGGAAAGTAGTGTAGACAAGAGACTATTGAATGTAGCCTTTGAACCCGATGGAAATATAATGCGGAAGTCTAGAGGCTTTGACGAAAATATTCTAATGGTGGTGGTTTGATGTATTGTGATCCTATCTATGTATGTAATTCTTGTTTTTGTATATTCACGCCTTTCCTTTTGTTTAAATTGGAATGTTTAATAGGTCTAAAAATCATTGTGTGGTTCCTTAGACTTCACCATTTAGACTCTGTGTTTTCTTCTAAGTAAGTTGGGATGCATATTTAATGGTGCTCTCAGTTGCTTTATGTACTCTTTCTTTCGCCACACACAATGATATTTGAATTGAAAGACCATTGTTTGCTTAACCTTTATCCTCTCAAAGTTTCATTTACCAAGTTAATGATTTCTCTTGCTTTCAAAAGGTTGAATCCATAGCCCAGGGTTTTGTATTTCCTTCCCAGTGAAACTAGAAACATTTCATAAACACAATAAATCTAGCTGAAAATTCAAAGTCATTATCTGTTAGAGACTAAGTCTCAGAGAGATCCCTCTCTACGTTGGAAAGGCTAGTTTCCAATCTTAAAGTTTGTCGTTAGGTTACCTCTTTCATTTTTTTTCTTATCCAAACAAATTTACAGAGTGCTAACATATTGGCATCGTTGTAGGGGACGAAATTGAAAAAACTTTCTTTGGGAAACAACTAAATCTATAGTTTTGACCCCTGAGGGTAACAGTGGATCAAACACCAATATTCGCTCAAACTTATTTTTACTCTGGTTACTCCAATAAATCATACCAGTGGCATAGAGTAGTCAGAATCATAAATCCTAGCTCCAAAGAAAGTTTATACCAGAGTGAACCCTAATCCAGAACTTGTAGCACCCATGTATGATCCCGAAAAACTCCTTTTTAAAGAAAAGGAACATATACTAGACCTGTTCTATTACCTGGAAAAAAACCTATATTTACCAAAAGATAGAGTACAAAGCATTGACGACCTTGACTTCGATACAATATTTGAACAAAATCTGTTCAGGTCTAGATCATAATCCTACTTGGATGAAATAGTCTTCAATGAGAAAAGGTTCCAATATTTGATACCAACTAATACCTCACAAACTACCATAATCCCCACTCGAACCATCCAGCAACCTCAAAAACCTCCCAGAGTTATGGCCACCAGATTCACCCCTCTTGCCTTACCAACCCAATTACATGATTTTCCCCAGAACTATAATCAGAGGATCAAGTTATATGATGCCAAAGGAAATTCTTCGGCCCAAAATCACTTGGATTGGTTCAATGATTTTTTTGACTTGGAATAGGTCGATCATGAGGATGCAAAAATGAGATTGTTTGCGTAGAGCCTCTTAGGGGAGTTCAAAAAATGGCTCAAGGCCCTTCAAGTGGTGAGCATCCCTGATTTTGCATCTTTTGAAACATTGTTTTTGGCCAGATGGGGTGATAAAAAGAATCCTCTGCAATTGCTAAATACATACAACAATATAAAAATATCGCTAGAGGAAATAGTGCAAGAGTTTTCATCCATATTCATGAAGGTTTATAACTCAATCCCCACGAAAGTCAACCGCCTCTCGGAGTTGCCCAACTTCAATACGCTGATTCTTTTGACAGTGAATTTTCCTTGCTACTAATAGAAATAATATATGATACCTTAGGTGCTATTATGAATGAAGCGAATGAAGTTGAAGTAAATTTGATGGTGTTGGGAAATATAAAACAAAACTATGACAGAAATGGGAAGAATCCCCAAGGGGACATGCATCCCTCTACGTCTTAGTCGTCAAAAGAAAAGTTTGATTTGATGATGAAGACTATGGAAAGGCTTATGGAAAGGATGTTCATGGAGAACAAGCCTTCCACCAGGGAGAAAAACGATTTCCAGCCTAGAAATCAAAACTTTAGAAGAGCTCTAGTTCTACAGATTAAGCAAAGAGACCAGAGAGATCAAGGTGATCAGCAGATAAGACCCATGTTCCAAAAAAACTATGCAAATGAATACTTTTATCAGATGATCCAAGACCGGATGCATTGTTGTGACGATACAAATACATATGTGTTTTTAACAAAAGGATAACATGATCAATTCATGGATGTGAATGATGGTTTTATGTTGGATAATAATGATACTTTGTCTTTGGAAATGAAGGATTTCAGGAAGGGATATCACGATGAAATCATGCAGTTTGAGAAGCAATATAACTGCAGGACTAAAAAGATGCCTGCAGAGCCTCTGAAGACAAATCTCACAAAGGAACCCCAGGTGAATACTCCTTCTTCAATCGAACCAAAGAAAGATAATTCAACAAGGGATGCGATGGAGAGAGGAAAATCAAAGGAAGAATCCCTAAAGAAAGAACCTGAGGAAAGTAAGGAAACAAGCGTCAAAGAGGTAGATAAAGCTCCTTCTCCTTTTAATTTTGATAATGAAATGGCCAAAATCAAAATCTACGTTATGTTTAATGAGATAATCAAGAAGGGAGAGTATAGAAACCACATCATTAAGATGTTAAATATGGAAGAAGCTCTCGACAACTCCCGACACCTTGAACATCCAAGATGACCACCCGGCCATATTATTTAGTCTGCACGTAGAAGAAAGTGGTGATACTAATGGTGTTCCTCCTTTCTATGTTAGTCTCAAAATTCATGACATTACTTTGCATAATGCCATGTTGGATTCATGTGTGTCACATAATCTCATGTCGAAAGTGATCATGGATGAGTTAGGCTTGGACATCACAAGACCTTATAAAGATGTTTTTTCTTTCAACTCAAGAAAGGTGAAATGCTTGGGTTTGATCAAAGACTTGGTCATGTCATTATCTCAAATTCCATCAAAGAATTTGGTCATGGTCGTGGTCGTTTCCGACATTCCCCCAAAATTTAGTATGTTGTTATCCAGATCTTGGGCCACAAAATTAAAAGGAACCTTGCATATGGACATGTCTTATGCTACCGTCCCTGTTTTCGACCAAGAAAGGAGAATGTACAGGGAGGTTATGCTCAATTACATGGTGAGTAGATAAACACAACCGAATAATCATCATATCTTCTCTGTCGATACTGAAGTTGGCTCCTCTATTTTTTATAATAACTTGAGTTTTGAAGAGGAGGATTCAACTGTTGGAAGATTGGTTGTTGTCATCAATGTTAACCCTAGTCATGGGTTTTGGACCGAGAGATTGATGAAGGTATTTGGACATGAAGGACAATTCACATGCATATACAACACCGATGGATGGATAGTATACATCATGTTGTTTCTGGTGGTATGTGGCAGGTCATGTGGATCCTCATGGTTGAGGAGAAATGAATTTTTGAAGATGACAAAGTGAATTGAAGAAGGAAGTACATGTAGGCCCTGAAGATAATTAAAGAAAAGAAATACAAAATAAGAAAGTGTCAGGTTGGCCCTAATGTTAAAAGGAATTGACATAAATGGTATAAATACATATCATTATACATTCATTTTATACACAAGTCGAATTTCATAGGAAATCAGAAGTAAAGAAGGTCGGATTTCAAGGGAGGATGAAGTCTTTTGGTGATGTGTTCTAAGGTATGTTATTTTCAAGTCATCTTACCATTTTCTCTATAATTTTTTTTTTTATAGAACTATTTAGATGGTGAAATTGCTATGGTATTGAGAAGACATATCAAGGAACCTGTGGTAAAATTTTCAGCTCTTGATTTGCTATGATTATGGAGATACACTCTGTGGAAGATAGGGTTTTTGACCAGACCTGAAGCTAGTCAATAAACAGGTGTTCTGGGTAAAATGGTCCTAACTTATTCATAGAGAATCCAAATGAAGTGAGACAAATTGCATTGGAAATAATACAGACTTTAGTTTCTTGTGTGAGAGTTTTAGAATCTGATGTTAGATATTGAGTGTGGGGCATTCTGTACAATTTCGGTCTCATGAATAAACCAAAATTGAACAAGGTCTATCATTCTCTCTATAACTTCTTTTTGGGGAGGATTCAGGGAGTGAAACTTGGAGAAGTTTCAGAGAATACATTAAGTAATATTATGTATAGGATTAGAGTATTCCAAGAATTGAATAATTGCATAAATTGAAGAAGTCTCAGGAAGCATTATCAGGTTCTATGTGATGGTTGGTTGATGGTGATGATTTAATGTAAAGTTTTATTATCTCTCATATATTCTTTTGTGGAAGGAAGGGGCAAGGATGGAGAGTTCAAATATCTCTTGATATTGGAGGATTGTATCTTCCTCTTGGATTTTTATCCCTCCCTTTACATTTGGAAGTTGTATCTACCTTTGGAAGTCATTACTTCCCTTGAACAATAACTATTGATTATTTCTCATATATTGTGCATGGTGTATT